>WBMZ01016166.1:0-16468 GCA_013400975.1 Atrichornis clamosus
CGCCCGCCCCCTGCGCACCGCACCGCCCCCCGCCGCCGGGGGTCTCCGCGCACCGCCTGGAGAAGCATCCCTGGCCCCCAGAAACAGGAATCCCGTCCGTTCATCAGCCATTCTAAGTCTTTTCCCCGGTTTCTCTCTCGTCTACTGTCTGCCATGCACATCTCATAGTACTTTCGTAAATCGAAGTGAATGGTGTTGCTCGTGAGTGAGCTGCAATAACCGGGGGTAGCTCACAAGCCTCCCAGTAAGTTCCTCGATGAGAAAAACACCTGCTCTGTGCTTGATTTGGGCTCAGACTTGAGCAAGGGTCTCATACTCCCAATTACTTCAACATGAAGCACACACACAGGACAAGAATTCCAGTCTCTACACAGCTCCTAGTGTAAGGGGGTATAGTAGGAAAATAACAGTAAAAACTCAAACAGCAAGATTCAGTACTGGAAAAGGTTGCTCAAGAACCCAGATTTCTCACTTTTAAATGAAACCCCCATCTACTGGCTCATAGATTCCTCCCTACTTCACAGGTGGGTCAACCTGACACTTCATCTGTTGCCACTGGGCCATGATGTTGGGAAGATGCTGGAGGGTGGAGAACCTTCAGCCTCGCTGGGCCTCCCTGCCTAGGCACTGAGCATCCTCCCAATAATGTAAGACCTCCTCTAACCTTCTGTGAGAGCTCTATATTGCAATGACTGTCTTTTGGCTTTGGTGCATCTTGGAGAGGAGACTATTATTTCAGTGCCTGCTGCAAAGGAGCTGATGACAGCCAGAAAACCTCCCTTTCACCATCTTGTTCCCAAGCTGAAAAAAAACACTTCTTGCTGCTGCCCCTCCTGCCCTGTGCCATCCTCCAGCCCCCTCTGCATCTCAGTGACCCCCACTGAACTTGCCGCATGCGCACAGTGTCTATCTTGAGATGAACTGGAGAGTCCAAACTAAACCTGATATTTGCTAATGCTGAACTCCAGGAAGTTCTCATCAGCCCGTTTCTCTGGCTTGTCAAGGTTCTACTAGAGAGCAGCCCTCTTCTCCAGTGTGTCTTACGTTCCTCTCAGCCTGGCAGCATCTGCAAACTTGCTGAGAACACACTCTGCCCCATCATACAGGTCATTAATAATTACACAGTTTCGGCCACAGTACCAATATTTCAGAGGGATGCGAACAATAACCAACCACATGCTAAATTTTGCATTGCTGTTTAAAACACTTCGAAATCCAAGCTCTTGCCAATATTCCAAGCATCTTCTAGGCCAATTACCCAGTGCATATCTTTCCCATACCCACTTGCCAGTTTTTACTGTATATGAAGTCTAATCTAAAATCTACAGTGCGGGTGGGCAGTTTCGACCAGTGGCACATTGCAATCAGGTGTATAGGTATCTGAACTCACAGTACAAGAAGTAACCTCCTGCCTCTTCCCCAGAACATGCTCTTCAGTATCAGGCTTCTGAATGAGTCCTTAGCAATGAAAATGAAGGTGAAAACAAAGAACCATTTTCAACCAAAATTTTTGAAAAGAATACTGATTACTTCAATGCATTCCTAATTTGAGCAGTGCCTAACAAAGAGGTCTGATTTGCACTGAAATCTGTGATTGGAACTCAGATATTTCTAGATGGTACAGCTTGATGACAATTTTTGGCTTTCCCAAAAGTGACGCATTGGAAACTTCCCCTTGTATCATTTAGTCTCTCCCCTAGCAAGAAAGTCATCCTAACTGACCACAGGCCAACGACCTAAATTCACCTTCATTATGTGATCAGACTCCTTGATTTTAATATCCAGCTTTCTTGAAATTCCTGTGTCTCACTCTGTCATTTTAATAACAGAAGTAGTGTTTAGAATATTGAACAACTTAGCAGGAAGAGACCCCCTCTGTATAAGAAAATGCTGCTTTTTTTCCTTTTCACATTGTATGATTCGAAGACAAGCACAGGTTAAACAGAGGTTGGCCATGGCCTTCATGCAAAAAAGAGGTTTATTCTCAGAGCTGGTACACAGCGAGGTTTCCCGTGTCGGTGCAGGAGAGGGAAGCCCCACCTCCCGGGCCTGACGGCCCTATATATGCAGGGCGCCTGGGAATGCGCACCTGGGTCCCTGTTTCCCTCTCTCTAATGAGAATGGAATGTATGTACACATTCCAACTGTGGGAACCGTTAACCATGAGGCTTCCCACCATGAGGCTTCCACCTATTTGTCACAATTTCTGTGCAGGCAAAATGGAGTCGTGAGCCATAGACAGCCTTATCCTAATCCTCCTCGAGTAGGTCTTCCGGCAAAATCACGTGGTCCCTAACACACACATACCTGCATTTTAAGCAAAAAAAGAAACAGTTTCTCTGCTCAATGCCCGTGTGGGTTCACTAATTCAATTCAGAGCAACATTAAGCTTGTGTTACTGTTACTATCTAAGTAATTACTATTCTAGGGAAAATCTCAGTTTAAGAAAGCTCTTCAGTATATATTTATGGTTAAACATGTTCTTATACATACAGATTTTCAACAAAGCACTGGATCCTGTACTGTAGCATGTGCTTAAGCATCTTCCTGACTCAAGGTTTTAGTCTGGAAGGGAAAAAATACTAAACAAAGCTACATTTGATCTTGCAGGTATACATAACAAAAGTAACCAGAGAGAATAGGAAAAAGTTCAATTTGTAACATGATTACAAAGCTACTTACAGTGAATTCAATGCCCCCATCACATCAGTGTAGCAAGAAGTATGGTTCATGTAAGTGCAAATACCTGTGGTTTTTATGAAATCTCCATACAGCTTCATGCAGATGGTAAAATCAAAGTAAATGCTCAGTACAACTTCCTGCACACAAGGCTTCAGTACATGTATATTTCATTCTCTGGTTCATAGAATCACAGAATCACAGAATATGATGAGTTGGAAGGGATCCACAAGGATTATTGGGTCCAGCTCCTGGCTCTGCACAGCACCAGCCCCAAGAGTCACACAATGGGCCTGAGAGTGTTGTCCAAACGCTTCTTAAACTCTATTAGGCTTGGTGCTGTGACCACTTCCCTGGGAACCTGTCCTAATAGAAGAACCTTTTCCTAACATCCAACCTAAACCTTCTGTGACACAACTTCAGGCCATTCCCTCAGGTCCTGTCACTGGTCACCACAGAGAAGAGATCAGTGCCTGCCCCTCCTCTTCCCCTCATGAGGGAGTTGTAACTGCAATGAGCTCTGTCCTCAGGCTGCTCCAGGCTGAACAGACCAAGTGACCTCAGTTGCTCCTCATACGGCCTCCCCTCAAGGCCCTTCACCATATTAGTTTCCCTCCTTTGGACACTCTCTAATTGTTTAATGTGTTTCTTATATTGTGGCATCCAAAACTGCCCCCAGCACTCGAGGTGAGTGCAGAGCAGAGAGGGACAATCCTCCCTTGCCCGCTGGCGATGCTGGGCCTTATGCACCCCAGGACAGGGTTGGCCCCCCTGGCTGCCACGGCACTGCTGACTCATGTTCAACTTGCCCTCGACCAGGACCGCCGGGGCCCTTTCTGTGGCACTGCTTGTTGACAAGGAAGCCACAGATTTTGTGCCAGCTCTAGTGATACAACTCAGCAAGACTTTTGCTTGATCAGCAGTAGTGAGCAGATAACAACAAACAGATCCTGACAAAGCCTCTTGCATCTCAAGGGTTTTATGAAGAGCTGTCAAGACTTCTGCATCATTAAACAGATCTACGCTTAGAACACGTTTGAAACTTCAAAACCCTGTGTAACCCATGTAAGTGTGTGCTGACAGCATAGATCAGACAAACTCCAGACAAACACATGCATCAAACTACTGTCTGACTTCCTTTTCTAAATATCAGGCCTACTACAGAGAGCAATGCCTGTATTTTATTAGTAGTTCTTTGTAGTTCATGCCAGCCATCCACCAAAGGGTGTCCAGTCACCCTCACAACAAGCTGTGTCTACAGTGGTAGATTGCAGGACTTTCATTCCTTCTGCCCTTTTGTAGGACCTATGGACAACTCGTATAAGAGCAAAAGGGAAAGAGCAGAAGTTGAGCGGGTGCTGTCTGTGTCTCCGTGAGCCTGCGCTTGGTGACAGCAGCTTTGGATGCTGCCGCAGCAGCAGTGGGAATTCTCACCATGCTGTATCCTGACTCAGAAAAGCTGCCTAGTCCTTATGGACAACTGCTTTAAATGAAAGGGGAAAATATGCTGAATCTTATAGATGCTCAGTGTCTGGAAGAACTGAACTACTACTTCATTCCTTCAGCATTCTTCAGGCTGAAATTTTTCCATTCTCCCATTAGCCTAGAGAAGACTTAAGTCCCTAAGATGTGAATTATTAGCGTCTTTTGTTATTTACTGTGTACTGACTGCCATCTTCATCAGTTTATGTAGCTCTCTGTGATGTTTTAATTTGATGACATTCAATAGGAGGAATACTTTGCACTTAGAGAAAAAGAAAAAAGATGAGGTCTAATTTCAACAGTGTGTCATTCAGGTCAGGCAGTGTTGGGATCCAAAATATCTGAAGAAAAAAACTATAGGGCTGGGGGTTTTTCTACGTGTTTTCATTAGAGTGAAGCAGCCACATCAGTTATCAATTACCACAAAGGTTAAATACAGCACAAACGCAGAGACTTCCCTAGCTTAGTCCAGAGTTCCTGGGCAGTAAACATAAGCCACACTTTCATTATTTTAAATGGGAATACAAAAGTAAATGTAGTTTATGTATGCTGGAAAAGGTGTGTGTGTGTATGCGTGTGTACCCACGTGTGCAAAATAGCCAAGAGGAAAAAGGAGAAGCATCCAGTTTTCCCTAGAGAAAATTGAGTATTCATAAAACATCACACCAAGTCCTAGTGCTACAGTGATGAAGCAAGAAGCACATGAATTCTCCTTTTTGAATTCTTCTCCTGTAGCAGAATGACAGCAGCAGAGATGGCCATACTACACAAGGAATATCTGGGGGAAGGCTTAAGACCAGCCTTACACAGAGGGTCTTAGAATTGCTTTTGTTCCTTTTTCAGCACATGTTCTAATAGGAGGTTCTGAACCAACTGTTCTGTAGAAATACAGATGTGATAAAGGGTGGTGCCTTGTGAACTTGGGTAGCCATGTCAAAATAACCTCTTTTTAATAATCATTTAGTGATGTATTTTAACTGAAGTGTTGGGGCCAAAATATTTCCTTTGATAAGCTATTCCACAATCTTATTCCTCTACCAGCAAGGGATTCTTCTAACTTCCAGCCTAAATACATACTTGGTATAAGAACAGCTATTAAACTCTGACAGATACCATTCTGTATCTGAAATAACTCTGTTCTTCCCTCTTCCTTCTCCACACTGCTTATGAGCACTCCTGCATTACCTCTACATCTTCATCCTAAGGGGGGGTAAAAAAGACAAAATATTTTAATTTTCTTTTCTAACAAGGAGCATTCCTCCTTTCTAACAACTGCTCTAGCAGTTTTACTTACCTTGATCCAGTATCAGTCTGACGGCTTTTCAAACACACACCATTTCAACCCCAGCGACTGGTGGCCAAGACCCCTCCCTGCCCTAGTCACTGGCACTGACACCCCACTCACTTTGGTAGCTGTCACTACAGGTCTGGAGCACCAAACCCCTTGTCTGACTCCAGTTGCTGGCACCAAATTCATCACATCAGTTTGCCCAGAAGCTGACACTTAGTCCTTGCAGCAGTCATGCACATGAGATAGAGACAGAGACTATGCAGTTAGGTAAGAAAGGATTTAATGAGAAGGTAGAACAGATTGCAGTAATCAGGTGCCAGGTTCAGTCAGACCATCATACTGACCAGTCTCATCTTACAGACAGCTATCTCCTTTACACCCCCTTCTGTCTAACCCTCTCCCATCCCTGAATCCTGTCCCACATTCCCTCAGGAACTGGCACAGATCCACTAATCTCTTCAGCAACCTGCTCAAACCTTTCAGTTTGCATCCTTACCAGTAGTCCCAGTGTGCCTCCAATTTTTCTGTCCCACCAATTCCTGTAGTTAGCCAGGCTTATCTCTTATCTTTGTCACAGGTGCATTTCTCTGTCATGTTCCTGTATCTGCCTATCTCGTACATGAATTTCCTCTTTCCCTTAGTATCCCATATGACAAGGTGTTTGACCAGCTAATCACATGTCCTAACTTCAGACTTCTTACACCCTCCCAAGACCTTGTGCCTTTCTCTTTCTTAGTCTCTAACACAGACAAGATAATTTAAACCAGTGAGAAATTGAGGTATTGTGGGAGGAGTTCCCATAGTCAAGACAGCAAGATTAGAAGGGAGGCAAAAATGGGAAAGGCCTCAGGAGTGTATCTTCTTGCTGGTCCAGACTGAAAAGTCTTCCATTTGGAATTCCTGAAATGTCCTATTTCCATGAAAATTGTCAAGAGAGTTCAGCATTTATTCACATATACTTTGCAATAATTTTGGGGGGTTTTCTTTCATTCTGTACCAGAACAAAAATCTACAAGTTTTTACTCACAACCACAGCTTGAGTTTTTCAAGCAGGTGCATTTGCTTTATTGCTTTATTATTTATTACTTTATTATTACTATATTTAGACCTCTTCATTTTACACTACAGCTAGGAACAGTCTAGGAAAGACATTAAAAAAAAATAGAGAGATACAAAGAGTAAGAAGACGAAGAATATCCCTAGAGAACAAAAATCTAAGCAAGAGTTTGTCTGAATCATCTTCTTAAGAGGTGTTCACTAAGTGTTTTCATAGTAGTCTGTATTCTTGCTTTTGAATTATTATTTTGAGTGGAGAATTGACTTTGAAATATTCAGTAGAGTTTTTTCAAAACATTAATTCCCTGCAATACATTCTAAGAAAAACACCCAGCAGGCTGAACTTCATTAGGACTATCCCAAAAGGTCCATGCAAAAAATATTTACAGAAACTTCATGCTTTCTTGGATCTCAGTGTGAAACATGTAGAGCAGTAACAGGCATAAAACAAATTATGTGTGCAGAGCACAGAACCACAGTTGTAAACTTCTCCAACAGGCTGCATAGATCTGTTCCAAAAACAACAAGAATTTTGGTTGAGGGCTGTTTTGTGGGGGTTTTTTCGGTTTGTTTGGGTTGGGTTGGGGTTTTTCATGTTGTTTTTTGGCTTTTTTGTCCCTGGGATTATATGTAGTGACTTTGCCAGAGGGAAAGTCAAACTGGTGACGTTCATCTTCGGCAGGTGCTGGTGGCTTAACAGTGCTGCTGTTTGCCATAAGAGTTAGTTTGACTTAGCGTGAGCTCTGCGGTGGCAGCACAGATGGTTACGAACGCGTCGTCAGAAGACAGCAGGTGGCACAGCTGAAACGCGGGTGGCTTTTATCTCCCTCTGGTGGCTGGATCTCAAACCCTCAGCCGGCCCCTGCCGCCCTCACGCTCGCCCTTAAGCTGGCAGAGAAAGCCGGATCTGCTCAACACCACTGCGTACATTCACTGACACTGAGGGTTCAACCCCGGCGGTAATTTTGTCCCGGGTATCTTGGAAAGTGTTGGCACTTGAGGGTTCGGCTGCTTGGAAACGTGTGTCTTTTGAGTGAAGTCTTTTGAGCTGCATAGCAACCAGCATTCTTACCCATGTGTATTTCCATATTACCCCGAAAAGCCATGCATTGGATAAAAATCCCAGGAGTGTCAGACTCAAAGATTGTTCATTTGTGGATCTCCAGTCCAAGGATTATTCCTTGCCTTGGCAAAGACACCTTATTTGCTTGGTCCATGATGCACAGGCTGTTAGTCTAACAGATTGCAGAAGAAAATGCAACACTGAGAGGACGATTTCTCCTTAGCATGTTGTGTTTCCTTTCCCATAGCAGAATGAGAAGACTGTTTTTCAAGTGTAATATTTTATGCTGCTGAAAGAAACAACAAGCTAGTTTGTTTTTTTTTTGCAACAGAGACACACACTCTGTTTTGACAGCTGTTGCGAAATGAAGGCTCATTCTTGAGGATCTAAACTTATCTCCACCTTCCCTGTACACTGATATCTCTGTAAGAATACTGTGTTGTAGAAGACCGGTTTCCAAAGTGTCTGTTCTGTTTTTGAAGTTTCTCAGCACTTTGAACCTGCTTATCACTTTTCAAAGGGACTGATGTAAAAGAGGCAAACATGGAAAGTCCTGTTCATTTCAAGTCTGAGTGCGAATATGACACCATGGTAGAGCACAATCTCTCAAAAGTGGCCTTCAGGATGCAGTATATATTGTAATGGCACTAAAATAAAAAAATGCTTTTCTCATTAATTTTCCTTAAGGTGAAAATCCATAAACCTCACTAAACAATGAACACAACATTGTTCATAAAGCAACACTAATATTCTCTTCTCTTCATGCAGCTCATTTCAGCAACAGTTTATTCCCTTGTTTATTTTCCTGTGGGAGAAGGAAAAGAGCAGTTTCACACCTTTGATCCATGCCCAGGAGTTATTATTATATGTTGTTAGCACTAAATTCAACTTAGCCAAGGTGAATGTCTCCTTTAAAAAAAGCCAAAAAGATCTCCAAACCTCTACTAAGTAACAAACAAATCAAAAAAACAAACAAAAAAAACCCCATTCAACAACCATATTTGGAAGCTGCCAAGATTATTACTTTAATTTCTCCTTGAGCTGCTTGACGAAGAGGAGAAGCAGAAAAAAAACCCACTTCTGAGAAAAAAAAAAAAGGCATTTTCTACTAGTTTCAGCAGAGGCAAAATTCCAGTGACTAGGCAGCAGTAAAAGAAGAAAAGAAACACACTTGACCTGTTGTGTGCAACTGAGGGAGCAACTGGAAAAGGGCAACCTGTCATGTTTGTTCCTTATGTTGACTATAAAAGCAGTTACAGGAACCAAAAGAAGTATCTTTTTGCTTGAATATGGTACCAAAGTGTTTACATTTGAAGACAATCTGTCCTATTTACTTGCATTTAGATGAGTCTATACAAGGTAATTTTTTAAAGTTTGTTACTGGCATTGGGTTTTTTTTCCCTAAAGCCTTCTTGGCAAGTAAACTCTGTGATTTCCCATGCATCAGGATTTGGATTTACTGCCTGCTAATATGCATATTTGACTACAAAGTAATTTCCCTCTGACTGCTTTCAAGCAGAGAAATGCTCACATGCTGTTAGCCTTTATGTTGTCTTTTTTTTTTTCCCATGCAGAAAGAGTCTAAATTTAAATAAAAGTGCAAGTATCAGAGAAGCAAAAAAAAGAACTGATTCTCAGTTATGTTAAAATCCCTTAATACAAGGAAGATGCAGAAGCATTCTTTTTTAAGTGAGAATCTGCCACTTTCTTTGAAAATAAAACACCGATTTATAACGGAACTGAGAATGCTTTATACAATAGGAGTCAAATTCACAGCTGGGCAAGGTTCTTGCATGCGTCATCAAAGACTTGCATCAGGCCCCTAAGGACTTCAATGGAACTGAGAGTGCTCACGTTGTTCAATGCAGAGCTCTTAATCTCATACAATTCTTGAGAAAACTGCATTGTATTATTGAAAAAATACATTATACACTAGTCAAAAATCTGTGTCATCTGTTGTCATGCATGTCAGATCCTGTTTCTGTATCACTTATATTCACAGAGCATGAGACACTGTCATTCTGTCTTTCTTCCTCTTAGAGGCTTAACTGAAAAATTGTTAGTTTCAGCTAATTATGATTCTTGACCTACACAAGCAGAATTGTAAGGGAAACAGTAAAATGTTTTCTGCAATTTTAATGATTAAAAAAATGCAAAGACTTCATATTTGTACATATTCTTATTTTCGAATTTAGAAGACAAAATGTCCTTCTGAAACAGGAGAAGAATCCATGTTTAAGGAGAGAAACCAGTAATGTGAGCTGATCAGCCTACCAGTATGCAAAAGTGGCATTTGATCAAAACTTAACAGCATTTGTACTATATAATGAAATTATATATTCATTCATAGACCCTTTTTTTTAAATAGGCTAAATAGCTAAAGGGCTAGGTGCTAGCAAAACTGGTGTCTACTTAACAAAAGTCCACATGAACAGGAAATAAGTTGAAATGTTGTGCTTCTTTAGCAGATCCCAGTCTAGTATAGCTGATGGTGTACTTAAGCACAAACACAGTCCTGCTGAAGTTATAAAGGTGCAGAGCTAAAGGAATTAACTGCTCTGCTGAGCCTGGAAGGGGCAAAGTGGGCAGCTGCCACAGGGAACCTCCCGGTACGGAGAACCCTCCCTTGGTCTCTGAGACAGCCTGGGCTGGCTAACCCATGTCAGCCTGGAACTGAGGTGAAGCACTGCCTTCTTCATATCCTGCCCTGTGTTCCCACAGTGGTTCCAGGAATTTCAGTGGAGGACAGTGGGGAACAATACCGAACCAAGGGTTCCAAGCCAGACACTCCTGCAACAAGATAGCTCATGAGTCTAAGAAGTGAGAAAAGAGGTGAGGAAAAGACACACGATGAGCAGCTGAATACTGCTTAGGTTTTCTTTTTTTTCAAATGAGGAAGTTTTGTGAAGAAGTGATAACTTTTAGAGAAAGGATAGATGAGTGGATAGGGAAACATGTATCTCCACGCCCTTAAAGAACTGTTGTGTTACAGTACATAGTGGCAGGGAAACTGTGAATGGCTACAAAGCTTCCTTGGCAGCATGCCTGCAAAACGCTGTGGTTTTGTCCGAACACAGGTCAGTTTGTACCACATACTGGACTTAGAGCTGCACCACACTGAACTTAGAGCTGTACCCCACTGCAGGTCTACCCCCCAGCCACGCTGCACTGAGCAGCAATCTTCACCAACTTAAGAGAACCCGTGCTGCATGCTCTGAACTAGCAGCAAGGGGTAGTTTGCCTCCTCTGTGTATTGGGTCCACTTGGGGTGAAGTTAGTTTTCTTCATAACAGCCCAAACGGTGTGGTTTTAGATTTGTGATGAAAATAGTTAAGAACAAAACCCACACTGTTTTAGTTATTGCTGGATAGCGCTTGCTCATCACGTCTTTTTCTCACTCTGTTTTTCCCAGGCCATAGTCTAGGAAGGGAAGAGCTAGGACAGCTGACCTTAATTGACGGGAGAGGTACTTCACACTACATAACATCATGCTCGACAAGAAAACCAGGGGAGGCAAGTTTTGTCATAAATAGCCACTCTTGGAGGTTGGCTGGACACCACTCTGGGCAGGTGATGGAATTGCCTTTGCATCACTTGCTTTTTTTCCCTCTTTTCCTCTTTATTTATTAACCTGCCTTTACTTTGACTCATAATTACTGTTTTGTTTCAGTTTGGTTTGGTTTCCACGTTTTCCCTCCCATCCCACTGGGAGGTTGGAGTGAGGCGTCTGGGAGGGAGCTGAGCTGCTGCCTGGGGTCAACCCACCAAACCACAGAGCGGGTAGCACTGGCTGTGCAGTGAGTTAGCCAGCAGCAGAGTGCCTCTTGCAGAGGGAGCAATTAACAGCTGGAAACAGAGCGGGAGAGTGGAAGCCTGAACCACACAGCATTGAGCTGCTCACACCTCGACACAAGAGGACATCTGGGGAGGGACAGGGAACAGCAATTCCTCACCCCTTAGTAATTCACCAAGTGGCTATCATGCAAGTGTACGTCTGGTATGGTGTGGGATGTGTTACATATATTCTAGAAAGCTGGACTGTAAGCCAGCTACCTAAAGCTCTGCTGACATCTGGTGCTGAACAGAAAACGAGTATGAGATTTTCAGTGCAATTAAGTTCTCAACTTTGAAGCCCTGTCTTATGGGACAGAAGCTGCATTTCTTCAGTCTGTCTCCCAAAAGAGCAGCCTTCCACACAGCCTGCTTTGCATATACACATGTATAGGGAGTCTCAGTTTAGACAAAACCTCTTTAGGACTATTTGAAATGAACAATGAAGTAGAAACTAAAAAGCACATATTAATGAGTGGGAACATTGCATTTTTGTCAAGATTTTAATACCTCATTGAGAATAGAGTTGATTTCTTAATTGAAGATCACCTAAATTGGAATATATTTTGTGTCTTGGAATATATTTCTTGACTAGAATGTATTAAAATTAAAAAAAATATTTAGAGGTCTCTTAAAAATCTGGTGTGCTTTAACCTTCAAGTTTATTTTAAAAGGAGTCTAAATTTAAGTATGGACACTTCTGTGGATTTCCAAGATGTTTTTCAATGGACCTTAATTTATTTTTCATAAAAACGATCTTCTTCACTGTGAAACCTGCTCTTGGCAGTAGTAAAAGATTTGTCCTTTTATCTATGCTTAGCAAACATTTGCTTGTAATGTGGTGTCCTGTAAAGAAAATGTTAAAAAGAACACTCATTTCAGTAATACAAGGACTTAGTGTGGAAAACAGCACCATAACACATACCAAGAATTGTTAACTAAAGAATTTTTGTGGGCTTGGGATTATTCTTCAAGTGTTTAAAAACAGTAGGGGAGTTTTCTTACTTTTGCACTTTGGCTCTTGCAAATAACTAATTATCAGTTATATTAAATAACATAATTCATGATTTGCTGAACAACCAGTGTACCATCTAGTGACTTCTTTATCAGCATGCACTAGCAAATGCTTTGGATAAAATGAGATATTACCATCAGTATCCACTCTCAAATGTCAGCTATCAATAGTTTAGGAGCTAAGACTAACCTTACAGATAGAACCTTTTCTTCTTTGTTTAGTAGATCTAACAGCTCCACTAATTCAATCTATTAATTTTTCACTTTTTTACACATTTATCCAATGTGACCAATGACTAAAGGTTTTGTACGTTATCTGTACATATTTATTTTCCACAAAAATAAGAGAGACTCCAAGAGAAATCCTATGTATTTTCAGAGCCATAGAACCATGATCTCCAACAGCTAGGGCTAGGTAAGGGTTTCTACGTAACACTTTTCCGAAAAAGACATCAAGAATTTTAATTTTGCTTGTGAGTTAGTCAGAAATTACATTTGTTTTCAATTTTCATTCTTTGCCCATTCCTGTAGGTCTCATCACAGCAATTGCCAGGAACAAAACTCAAAATTAACTGTAAATTAATATTAACTTTTCCATTTTTTAAAGACAATCTCAGACAAAATTATTTCTGAAGTTGTTTTAGTTTGTACTGCTCGTGTAAATTTACAGGGGGCATGAAACTGATTAAATATATCAGTTAACCAAAAAACATTGCTGGAATGTTTCCATGCTCCCAGAAAACAGTCATAACTCATGTTTTTCCTTTCTTTACAAAAAAAAAAAAAGGAGCTAACTGTTTTCAGGTTGTTGAAGACTATGTTACAAACCCAGATGTTACGATGAAATAATATGAATTAATGTGAAATGGCCTGAAACAAAAGCTAGCACCATTTCCATGTAGAAAATCTGTGCTACATAATACAAACATGTTGAGTAGACTGAATGGATATAATCTATCTGGATTTTAAAGTGCTTGTGAGAGCCTTCTGTGGAAAACCTTTGAGGAAAATGCATAGGCATAGAAAGGGAAGTGCTGTGACAGATAAAACTGATTAGGAAAAGTCAGGGGACTGAACAACCAGCCCTAAACATGACAAAGCGTATTGTATGCTCAGACATGATCTGCAACAAAAAGAAATTAACTAGGACATGATAGTTAAGGCTGAACTAAGCCAGAATCATTGCTTTGAAGTGCGAATGAACAATTAGGAGGTAGAAGACAGAATATTCCCCCCTAAATTCTATTACTATTGCTTTAGCTGGAAATTGAGCTTCAAGACAATTTACAAATAAACCCAGAACTTGATTTATGAAACCTCATCTTAAAAATGGGTCTTCTCACCTTGTGCCCAGTTTTTATCGCCAGTTAGCTCGAATAATTAAATAACCCAGTCTCCTCCCATATACTTAAATTCATTGAGGCCTAGTTCATTGGCTACTATTGAAGAACTCCCCTCATTTAAGTATGTTCCTAACGGAAAGATTTCTTCATTGCATAAAGAGATGCAAAATGTCCTGGTAACTTCATCAATAACCATGAAGCTCTCAAAATGCTTGTCTTTCTGCAGTGTCCCTCTCCCTGTCTGCTCTAGAGACTCTAGTCTTCCATGTACACAGCTGAGTTTCCCTCTAGGAGCAGAGAAATTCTTATCAGCTCACCAAGGGGATTCTGCAGCATGACCCTAGCTATACCCACAAGGTCAGAGAGCCACAACTGAAAGCATCAGGATCTTTGAACACTTTCCTAAGTAGAAAAATTTTATGGACATCTCTGCCTGCAATAAAGTAGTGTTGCCAAAGCAGTAATTCCTCCCAAGCATTTCAAGACAAACATAAGGGGCTGCATCTGTTCACAAAGGAGGACAGACGTGCGTTAGACACTTGAAGGGTAGAATTAAGAACAAGAAAGAGGGGTCGCTGGCATCGGAGAGCAGATCTAAACCCTGACTGCTGGCCTGATGTACATACAGTATCTGTTCTCTATCCATCTTTATAGTAGAAAATTGCCATTCTCTGGAAGTGTTAAAAGTATGGAAATTTGCTGTAATATATCCAAGGAGGTATCATCAAAAATGTTATCCACTCCAAACAGAAAAGTTTCACTGAATGTATAAACAAAAGTTGTGAAGGCAGCAGAACAGGTCCTTGATCACAGATTTGACACTACTATAAAATACAAGCTATATTTGAAAAGCATATATGAGGAAAAGCGAATATAATGGTAGTTCTTTTAAAATGAGAAGAAGAGGTATACTAATTTTTCCATAACCATTTTGTTAAAGTGAAATCTACAGTAAAGGAAGAAGGTCATTTTTTTAATAACAGAAGGGTCTATTTCCGCTTGCCTTCACAATTGCATATGAGTTGTTTGTGTGGAAATAGTAGTTTGGAGGAACAATTTAGTTTTGTAATAACCCCCATGATTATGATGAGTCAATGAAAGCCCCCATTTTCACATCTTCCTTCTGTCACTGTAAAAACAAGCTTGTTTTCATATTGCTGGAATGCTCCAGTGAGCTCCAAAATTTGCTAGTATTGTTGGTGTGTATAAATAGAGCTTTTTTTTTGGTGCCACAGGGAATCTGCAGCTGCTTGCTGAATACAGACAGAAAGCAAATGTTTTGCTCTTGTTACAGATCTGCGTGCTTCTCTTTCAAGCCTCTCTGCTCTGAATGAATTTCACTGGAGCCAAGCCCTCACTTGGTACTTTTTGTTTACATAACAAGGAGGATGCTCACTTGGGGTGTTATCCAAAGTTGCTTCATGTTAATGCTTTCTGTGCTTTGAGGCTGAGTGAGAAACACAGGCATTTTCCACCTTGTGCACAGTGGCTCAGTTTACAAACAGTCCTCCAAAACCAGCTTTGACTTAACTGTGGCATGGTGGCAGAAACTGTTCTGCTCCCTTGAACCATATTAAAACTTTGTAAATTCTCTCTTTATTAACATAGCACATGAACAGCTGAAAAAAAATCGCTTCATTTTACTCCTCCAGCTTTGACTGATAAAGATCCAATTTTCCTTTGCATTGTGGTTCTGTCCTTCCACACTACCCTCTCCTTGAGTGGTAAAAGAGGACTTAAGAATTACACCCCAAATGCCTTGCTTCAGACATGAGTCATTGTTTCATTGTTGCATGAATACTTATTATTAGACTTAAAATAACAAAGAGGACATGTTGCTTGAGTCATCATGCATTGAATTGTCTGAAATTGAAGATTAACAAGAATAAAGCATCATATTGCATTTCAACAAGGCAAAAAGAGGATTATGCTTAGATGTCTATAGTCAATATTAGGAAGTATTTTATCAGCTGTACTTTTACTAATCAACAGCTGATGGGAAACATGTCCCAGTTTTACAATTTTTCTAAAGATTATGCTACAAAATAAAAATATGTGTATATATCCTTTACAGCATATAGGATATATGAGGATATATGAGCACATAGAGGATTGCGTGCTGGCAGTAAAATGCAAGCAAGATACATTGCTCCAAAGCCTATCAGAGCAACAATAAGCTGCTCCCATAAACCTTTTAATATGATAGCACAAAACATAACTATATGTAAAGAATCACAGAATCGTTGAGGTTGAAAGGGATCTCTGGGAAGTCACCTGGTCCAACCTCCCTCCTCAGGCAGGTGAACCAGGACCATGTTCAGATGTCTTTTTAGTATCTCCTTGCAAGGAAACTTCACAACCAACTCCTTTGCTGCAAGGGCACTTTGCTCTCTCATGGTCAACTTGGTGTCATCAGAATTGTTACTGAACAGGTTATATTTCTGTAAGAAGAAATCTATGCAGATGTGGGGGAATGTCTTAGTTTGAAAGGCAGATATCTGCCAAGGAAAAGCGGGAACCCTCCTAGAGTGGAAGCAATCTCCCCCTCCCCTGAATTTTTGTAGTTTTGAAAATTATCAGGCTTTTGAGAGCAAATATGGGAAAAAGAATAACAGTTCTTTACTAAAATATATATCTAGATAGATAGATAGATATAACCCAACAGAACAAACAGCAAAAATGGCAGCAACAAACACCAGCAACAGACTC
>WBMZ01016167.1:0-32310 GCA_013400975.1 Atrichornis clamosus
CAGGTCTAGTAAAACCACAACAGTATGCAATGATTCCCGTCTTATGAACCAAACAGTAGCTACAAAAGTTGCATAACATTAATCATATTTAGAAATCATATAAAATTTTCTTACTTAGAAATATCTTTGATGCAACTTCTTCCAAAAGAAAAGGTAATCCCATTACAGACTAGCTACATAGCAGCTTGACAAAGTCTGCACTAAAAATCAGTCAAAGGCCAACCAGACTCAGATGCCACTGCTGGAGAAGCAAAATCTATAAACTGGCATCTGGGTTCTTCATCTGCCAAGAATGTCCCCTGAGTGGTTAAATTGTCTGCCTCCTGTGCATGAACTGACAGGGAAAACAAACTAGAGCGGTCTATGTTTGACATCACCAGTAACACAGTAATGTCAGATCCATCTTCAATGGAGTATGAAGACTTCTCAACTCTCACTGATCACCTGTGAGACTGAAAAAATTCTGAACTCAACATATGTCTGATTTTTGGCCTCTCATATTCTAAAATTTTGGTTGTAATGAAACCATTGAACCTTTATATGGATTTCACTAACCTTCCTTTTTTTTTTTTAAGAGTTGCTGTTGTTGCATTTTGTGTGCTAAAGACAATGAAAAAGTATATTGTTCTTTATAAAACTCTGTGCTTCTACAGAACTGAAATTTGCATGCTTGAAATTTCTGTTTGAAATTCAGCAGTGTCATCAAACTCCCAGCCTTCTCAAATATGAAGGTATATAAAATTTCTGAGACCTACTGTTAGAGGAGGTTTAGATGAGAGAAGAGAAAACATGTCTAATTTCTTTTAATTTCTTGTTCTATCACATATGAGTACTGACATGCTTTCATAACTTCGGCCTAAAGTTCCCCATGCCATGATAAGTCATGGAGCTGGACTTCCCCATGGGAAACATCTGTATTAGAAATTATTTTACAAAAGCAGGATATAAATTTTTCATACAAGTAGTTTTAATAGCTTTTGTCACATATTTTCACCTTCTAACATGGTGAAAGCAGTAGTATCAGCAGTTACAGCCTGCAGCTCTTATAGCTGGCCAGGATTTTTTACGTACCACAGGAAGACATTTTCAGAACCTCAATTCTCTGGCTGCAAGGAACCATCTGATAATTTCAGCCCATACCTTTTCATGAGTATTATCTTTGGGTGCTCTTTTTTTTCTCCTGTCCTTCTTTCCCTGCCGCCCAAATTTCTACTACTTGGTAGTAGCCCTATGAACTACTTCCTTGTGTGTTCAGCCTTTCTTTTGCTAGGACAATGTCCCCAGCTCTTGGTTTCCTGCTACAATATAGGTTTGATTCTCCTCATTTTTGTGCATCATGTGTTCTGGCTTGAATTCAGCTCTCCTTAATGTACATGGTATGACTAGATAACAGCATTTCACATGAGTTGTCTATAGTGCTGTGTACAAAGATATTAATGTCCACCCATCCCAGAATACATCTACTTTTTTTTTCCCTTTTATTTTCCCCTACAGTACTTTGGTAGATTAGATTCGTGTTGTGATGGGTAAACAAGCACTGGTCTTCTTCTCCCCCACTTGCTGAAAGCTTTATAGCTCCTTTGTCCGTAGCACATACTCCTGTGAGGCCCTAAGGGTGAGGTTCATGTCCTTGAGTTTCACTTGAATTTCATCCTTTATCTATTGCTCTTCAATCTTCTGTATTTGCTAGACACAGGAACCAATCAATGTAAGTGCCCTGCTTACGGACAGATCATCCTCTGTGTAGACCATGTTTTCTCAATTTGTATCACTAGCTGTTTCAGGAACAAACCATTGTTTTTTACCAAAATCATTTATAGAGCATCTGAGCAGCTCAATCAGAAGGCTAGCCTTAGGTTTGCCACCATTTGATCCAATAGTTTCCCCGTCAGTAAAATTTACATCTGTCTGCCTTGCATCTTTTACCCTATTTTTTACTATCTCCCAGCTTCTCTAAATACTTAATAATTTCTGATATAACAGCAAATTCCACATTTAACCATGTTCTTATTTAAATGCTATTATGAAGATCTGGGATAAAGGGAAGTGGTTTAAAGTTAGTTTGCTGACTGAAGCAAATTCTTTTTCTTTACAAGAGAAAAATGAGTATAATAAGTTATTTAATTTGCTTGTCACATATTAAACTTTTCTCTGACTAGACACTTAAGGTCTGTGTTCTGGTGTTTAATCAAGCACTGTTTTATTGCATTAATCTTTATTCTATAATTTTGTGAGGCTGCATGCAATAAAGGTCCTCTTCAGCATCCCATGATTTTCAAGAAAACTGTTAGTATGTGTGTCTTTTATACATCAAGAGCCCTTCAGAAGATTTAAGATGGAGGCAACTTAAAAGTGAAGGTTACATGCTTTTCCTCTCTTGAAGGAAAAATCATGACATTTAGGTATTTGAAAATAAGTAAAAGAGGTAAGTAAATTATATTTAAGGGAATTTCAGTAAGTTTCATTTAATCAAAATTATTTTTTTCCCTTTGGGGGAGAAATGAAAGTCAATTAAAGAAAGAAGAAAAATTGTTTACATTTGAAAAGAATTTTTCAGTGCCACTTATGACAGGTTTTACAGTACAGGCTTTGGTAAAACGTACAACACTAGAAGATGCTCTCATTTTTTCAAGATTTAACTTTTAAAAATTTTAACAACATTATCTGATAATGAAAGAAAAAATATGTATAAAATATATCTGAGAATTATCACTGATATGATTTCAGTTCTTCAGCACATTATATCCATTTCATGCTGGATATTTCATACCATTCGTGAAACCACTCTGTAGTGAACTGTGCAAGTTCTCCTAAAACAATACATTAAACCAGCCTGAAAATATGTGGCTGTAAGGAAGGAGTGATGCAGACATAGTTATGTCAAGTCATGACAGGATGTGTTTCAGCATGTCCAGTAGTAAACGGATATGTAAATTGCTATCATTAGCTGTGAACTCTTCGAGGCAAGGACCTGTTCTCAATGCTCTGTGAATGCCCAGGTATATTTGTGGAACCATATAACTGCATCAGGATGAAATGGGACACATTAGATTTTCTTTCCCCTTCCCTTTTTGTCTTGGATTGATTACCTTGAATTATTTTCTTGCTAAAGCATTCAAATTACTTTCCTTACTTACCAGAAAGAAAAATGGGTAAATTAACATATAGAAATTGCAGGGGGGTTTGCCTGCGGGGTTGCAGATGCAATTGGTTTTCCCTTTAAAAGATTTATTTTTCCTTCTTCTTACCTTGTTTAAGAGTTCCAGTATTAGCATTTATATACTAAGGTATTAAGGGCTCTACTAATCTACCTTGTGAAATACCGAATTTGTTTAGCTTCAGTGCACAGAAGCACAAGAGAGTTAACACAGGGCTCTCATATAAGTTTTACAACTTGTGACAACACAAAGCACCTCTCAGATGTTAATACACTGTGGGGCTTTAAACCTCATGCATTTTGCAAATATGACCTGAAAACAAAATTCTGCTTCTTATAGGTTTAAATACTCCATTTCTTTGAAATTTGTAAGTTAAAAATAACCAGAATTTTGTTTCAAATATTAATGAAAAACACTTGCCCAGAAGTTCTTAGAAATCATTTGTTTTACCTGTAAAATACAAACTACTCACTAATGATAACATTCAATTATTAATTTGTTTCATTGAGTATGAGCCAGAATTGTCATAATTTATACACATGAAGTTTCCTCATAATTTCAAGTTAAATACTTTGGTTCTGAAATTTTGGGGTTTATCAAGCTAATTTTTTCCTAAATTGTGAAAATAGGACATGATCAAACAAATAGCTGCCTATTTTAAATACATGATTTTAAATGTCTAGTCAAAAAAAATTACTGGTTAAAAATTTTAAAGGCTCTTTTAATCCAAACTATTAAAAAGTACAAAGGTAAAAAGAATCATGAGGTTCAATTTCCAGATAGTTTAGAATGTGATTTAGTTAAAAACCAAAAAGCATGCAATTATTCAATGCACTAGCTTATTTTATATAAGTAACGATTGAGCCATGAAATATTTCTCTGGACTTATTCCAGGAAATTTCTCAGCTCTATATAAAAAATGTGCAACAGTTGTACCACCCATTTTCCCTATGGTTTCTATCTCCAAAGAAGGTAGAAAAATTTATTGTCTTAGATCTGAAACTTGCCAAGCAGACCTTCCTTTGGGAATCATCTTCATTACTGTAATTCTTAGAAGCTCAAGTCATGGGCCAATAGTCCCTGGTGCTAGTGACTGTACAAACAAATTATGTATAGCTGTGTTTTTTGTATAATGCCAGCCAAGACAAAATTAATTAAAATAATCAACTGTAGCTGTATCTGCTGCAGACTAAAAGCCAGACCACTAATATCATTAGTCTTCTGCAGGAATTGCAGCATGAAATAAGTAAAATGATGCAAAAATAATTGAGTAGTGTAGAAGATCTAGTTTCTAGACAACAGACCACAGTGGGAATTTTTACATCTTAACTTTGGTACATGCTAGCCTTTAATTTTATGTTTGCTATCAATGCTGCTTTTTCAGACTTTTTGAGCAACTGTGACTTTCAGGGTAGCTTGATAGATGAATGCACGCTAATTTTCTGTAAATGTCCTGGCAGCATTAGAGAGGAACCACTTAAGTCACTGAAGCCACTATCCTGCCCTGCTCCCTGGTGGAGGGAGCAGAGAAGGTGTCCCCAAGAAGTCAGATTTAGCTAGTCGGATTATGCATAGTGGTTCATGGCTCATACATTTGTGATGAAGCAGAAGATGACATCTCATGTCATCTTCGAAATGCAGTTTAAGTTCATTTGAAAGAAAGCTGTACAGCATAACTTAAGAAAGGCTCTGTGTTCTCCCTGAGTTTATAATCATGAAATCAGAACAAAAGCATTAGAAGACTGAATTATAGCAGGTAATTAAAACAAAATGCTTACTAGGCTAGTCCAGTCTGCCACTCCCACTCAGTCTGAATGATAGTTAATTTAATAAGCAGTCTTACTGAAGTGGGTTGGTTAGCCATTGAGTAAGGGCTGGTCTATACAAGGAAGCAGCAGAATCCAGTAGGTGATGAGTACAGTGTAATGTTTTATCCTTATAGCTTGCTAACAATTGAGCCTTTGGCTACATCCTAAGATGTTCAAATATATTTTGGAAGAAATATTTAT
This sequence comes from Atrichornis clamosus, assembly GCA_013400975.1. Lineage (NCBI taxonomy): Eukaryota > Metazoa > Chordata > Aves > Passeriformes > Menuridae > Atrichornis > Atrichornis clamosus. The sequence continues at coordinate 5,168 of WBMZ01016167.1, forward strand.
TTTCTACCAGCTTGCTGGTCTTTTTCACCTTCCCACTAAAACAATTGACTTACATAGTCTGCGGAGGCCTTTTGGTCAGGCAGACAATGACTACTTAGTTTTCTTTCTGCTTTTTCCATTTGGCAGATGTGAGAAGCTACCAAACCAGAGACAGATTTAGCACGGGCTTTGAAAGTTTTGCGAGCATGAAATACATTAATCTGTCATCCCTCAACAGGCATAGAGGTACCTACTTACTTGCACAAGCAGTACTTTCAGGTATAGATACGTGTTTAGACACACAGGCCCTATGCAAAGGACAGATAAATTCTTCCAGGCAAAAGGATGTCTAATAAGTTCTTGTAGGTAGATAAGAGCAAACACATTTATTGTGAACTAAGTGTTTGCCCTCTTATCTAACGTTATCTCTGAGATGCTTGTGCAGCTTTAATTGTTTGTCTTCGCACCACTGATGTATTTGTTTAGTGCAAAAGTACACTTCCCATGATGTTAGTTGAGGAAATAAGGAAATTTTGATGAATTACATGCACAAACTCCGTCATGTCTCCTGAAAACTACGTCAGAATCAACAATGCCATATTCCGTAGCAGCAGACAGAAAATGGCTTTCCAAGTCATTAGTAAACTAAATGTCATCGTTTCCCCTCTAGGAAATAGCTGTACCAGCATGCCAAAGAAAAGGACAATTTTGATGGCTAAGGAATATTTTGAAGATTTGAATTGAAAAATAGATTTTATTTCCAAATGAACAGCAAGAGCATTTAATGCAGAGGACTAGAATTTTGAGTAGGAGAAGCTCCTTTTAAGTAAATTTTATGAAAAAAAAAAACCCTGTGGAAAGTTATAACAATAATATGTACCCTGCAATATGTTCTGCTCAGTGAATATGTAAGTGCCTTTGAATCATTTATGCATACATGCAGGAAACTGATAAATTTTGAACAAATTTAATTGAAATCACCCCTGGAGTGAGTCTGAAGGAAGGATTAAATTTAATGGTCTCACAGAGTGTTGTACTGTAGCACTCGACTGCTAGCTCTGAAGTCTATATTTTTTCCCAATAAAGGATTCTGCTCCTCAATCAGCACATGAATGTGAGTTTAATCACATCTCAGAATGAAAATCACTTTGCTTTTGCAGTAATGAGGCTGAAGGAAGATGTTGAGACAGACAAATCACAAAGTTTGGTTTCACTTTAATGGTGTCACAGAAAGATACAGGATTTTTTCCCATATAATTTTAAGTGAGTTGTTGCCTTGTATCTCAAGAAATATGTCAAGCCACTATTTAAAAAATGAAAAAGGAGATGAACAATACAGGCAATTTTTGGCTTGTCATTGAACCTCCATTCCTCTCAGTGGAATGTCTTGGTTGTATCTGGGTGCACTTACATCTTCAAGCATTCATTATCATTGTTGCAGTATTCATGACTTAAAGATGCATGGTCCCATTCTATATTCCTCTTTGCGTAGTCTTTTATTTCTGGTAGCAGCTTTTGACAGCTTGTAGCAGAGTGTTGTAGTAGATTATTGGATCCTCGCTTCTACTGGGACATGGCAGAATCCAACATTGTCTGAGTACTTTACTGTTACAGAGGATATATATTATTTTATTTTATTATTACTATTCTTAAGTGTTTCTGTTATGCTTCTGTACGGATTCCGGTGTGATGGCCCTTTAAAGTAAATTTTTCATAGCTAACAGCTATCTGGATTTCTATCTCTGGTTTCTAGTATCAAACTCTGTAATCTGGTTCACAAAAGCACTATGGAAGCATAGAGGAAGATGATGTCTGTGAGAAATGTGCTAATGTGGACCACGTAGATAGCCTGTACTCTGAGCTCTGGATTTTATGCAACAGCTAACTACTCTGCTAAATTAGATTGTAGTTGTGGGGGGCATCCAAAAGAGCAATTTTTGCTCTCTAATATAACTATACCTAAACTTCTCTTGTGTGAAATCAAAATAGCAGTCCCTGTTCTATGCAAATGTATTGTGAAGATAAATTAATTAATCTATGCCAAATTAAGATAAATTAATTTATGTGGTGAGGAATGCCATGGAAAATGCTCATGAGGAAAGTAATAATTCTATATTCAAGAAGGGCTTGAGTTAAAGCTGTGTGAAGAATTGATTTTTCACTTCATTGGCTGACCTGAAAAATTGTGGAAAAAATCAATTTTGGACCAACCTGAAATGATTTTCTCTCATTTTTCTCACGGGAACATAAAGATAGGAAGTAATATATAAATTTTAGCTCAGACAAAACATCAAATTTGTCTAATTTTGTAATCGTAACTCCTGATACCTTTTTAACAAATCACAGGTAGGTATTGTTAGGGAAATCATCCCTTCTAGCTTAATTATCGAGAGCTTATTTCAAAAATAGACTAGCAAGTGCTGCATTTGTTTATTTGTTTGTTTGTCTGTTTGTTTAAGCCCCTATCCCTCCTTCATTGGTGAAATGCAGTTGTACGTGAGAAAAATATGGATAAGATGGGCTCTAGATCATGGCTGTGATGAACTAGGTTTGGTGGGCATGCAGATGGCTGTATTGACTTAAGCACAAAAATCACCTTTTTTGTAGACACAACATCACATTTGTTTTGTAGACACAGCAACACACTCAGCATCTTCTGCTTTAATCTTCACAATTTTGAATATTCGTGCGTCACCTTTTCAGAGTCTATTTCAATGTCCAAGTGTTGTTTAAGTAGTTGCCTGTTCTCCTTCCCAACCACGACTGATCAGTGCAGCTGTCACTTCGGTATAAATACTTCAGTGGCCATTAGACACGTGCCAATGCTGTGGTAAGTTTCCAGTGGCATGACAGCGAAGTGGTTTTATATATTATGAAATAACACCAACTTAGTTGATGGCACACAGCAATTGCACTATGCAGCAATGTGAACTTCTTGTGTGCTAACCTGTGGGGTTGCTGGTCAACCAGTAGTTCTGTCAGGGAAAATTTGGTGTGCATACATTTCTAGATGATGCACGCACTGTCTGTATGTCCTCTATATGCCACCCAGTTAGCAGTATGGGCAAGCGAAAGAACTTGGGGCATCTTCATCTGGAAAAGCTCAACCTTAGGTTGATGTTACACTCTCTGACTGGTAAAAGACTCTAGTTTCAATTAAATATTGTAAATATGATGAAAAGTATACCTTAAACAATGGGTGGCTTAAACAAAACACTAAATAGCTGCTGTTAAATAAGCACTATTTAAAAAATTTGCCAATAACTATCTCAGTTATACTACCAGAATATGTACTAGGGAGATGAAAGGAAGAAGGACAGATAACAGGGTGCAAGAACTCAAAAAAATACCTCTATGTCCTGCTGTGGCTTTTACTATGGCTGGTTATTAGATCTTTCTGGAGTCTTCTTAGCTCCTTTGCAAATTGTGTACCAGCATCACAAACTTCATTCCTCTGCTTTTTGGTACAAGACAATTTTTTTTTTAATAATTGGAAAAATAGCAGCCTCAGTACGAAGTTCTCCACTGAGGGGAAGGGAACATATTTTGAGGTCTTCTCTAATAATCCTGTTGCTCTGATACTAGTGTTTGCACATATCATTCATGAAATATATAAACATAAGTTTTCCATGCAATTGTGTGTATGTGTGTTCAGTTTTTGTCAGGATTCTCACAATTTATAGCAGTATTTTGCAACAGACAAATTAGTTCCTTGTTTGGATTTTGTACTTTAGCATTGTAACTTGTAACTTGTAAAGAGGATGTCATATTTAAACAATTTCTTCAATATATGATTTTTTTTTGAGAACTACCTCTCGATGATGTTCTCTGCCCCATTGATCAATTAGAGCTGTGGCATTTATAGGTGTTAATTGGGTTTAACGCATCAACTAGAGATGAAGAGCTGTGAAAAAGGCTGTCAAGCACCTCCACTCTTGGCATTCTTGGTACACAAGAATCTTGAAACAAGAAACCACATTCACTTCGAGTGGCAGAATCTGTATAACCTTTCAGTCCACCCAATACCACTATTATCCTCATAGCCAGGGCTACACAACCTCCACTCTCCAACTTCACCAGCCCCCTCCATCCCCCAGTGCCAGAGGCAGACTCCTAGTTAGTACCAGTGTGTTGTGTCATCTGTGTGGTCTTCACAGATTGAAGAGCCACAGTTTAACTGCAAGTTCTAACTTATCTTCATTGCAAGTGATTGTCCACAGAGAGCTCACTCGAGGTAAAATTAAATTCACTGTTCTAAATATTTACATTTCAAACTGAGTGTAGGCCGCATGTTACAGTCTGAATTTGGTTTGTGCTATTCCCTACAGTTCTAGGATATGTATACATGAGAACAGATGATTCTCTGTGTAATGATATGGAATAATTAACGGAAAGATGTTTTTTCACTGATCTGGAATCCAGAGAAGAATTCCAAAGATTATGCTTATGTCAGTATTGAGTTGACTTTGCTGGCCTTCGGGTCTGTTGAAGTGAGCCATCAAAGAACTACCTGGATTGAGTTTTGACTTTCTTTAGGGTAATAAGACTACAGCACAAAACTTGACAGTCACTTGCACTGGCATTCACTAAGATAGAGTTCAGGGAATTTCCCCTATCCCTGTCTTTTTTTTCTTTCCCCCAGAAGTTGATCTGAAGAAATCTCAGAATGAAGAACTGGTGAGAAATGTTTTAGAACAAACTGTTTATATGAATAATAAACTGTTACTAGGATAAGAGGAATTAACCAAAGAGTTCAAAAGGGATTTGGATTTTAAACATAAAAGCTGAGGATTTGAACTATTGTTTTCTTAGATGGAACTGAATATTGCAAGAAAAGAAGGTGTCCAGTTTGTGGCCAGTCCTTTAAATAACTCCAGAAGAGAATTCAGGAGTCTTCTGATCAGTCTCCAGAAAGAAATATATGGACTTCTCATTTTCACGGAAGCAAATTGGCAATCAGAAAAATATCCCTAAGTCACACGTTAGAATTTGTTGGATGGGGGAACAAAGCCAAATATCTCTGCTGTCTGGTTTATCACATCAGAGATGAGATATAGGGCAGAATAGGTCTGTATGTCTGCTGGGAGGTCATTCCTCTGTATCTCTGGTATCAGAACTGATTTGTCTCTATAAAGCTTTAAAATAAGTAAATTAAAAGGTCAATACATTCCCAGTCGAACCTATGACTTGTTCTGGGGATTCTCTCTAAATCAGTCAGCCATCCTAGTGTAGATGAATAATCATCAATATTTGATGTTAAATGAAGAAGAGGTGTGAACATATAAATAGATGTGGTGGTTTTGTACTGGAAACAGTGTTGATAATTCAGGGATGCTTTTGTCACTGCTGAGCAGCACCCACACAGAGTAAAGGCCTTTTCTGCTTCTCACCTCACCCCACCAGAGAGGAGGCTGGAGGTGCACAGGAAGTTGAGAGGGGACACAGCAGGGACTGCTGATTCCAGCTGACCCAAGGGTTATTCCATGCCATATGGCATTGTGCTGAGCATAGAGAGCTGGGGGAAGATGAAGGCAGGGAGAAACATTCAGAATGATGATGTTTGTCTTCTCAAGCCATGAAACCATGTTATGATGGAGCCCTTCTCTCTGGGAGACAGAGGTCCATCGGAAGTGGTGAATAAATTCCTTGTCTTGTTTTGCTTTTCTTTACCTGTTATATTGTCTTTATCTCAAGCCATAAATTTTCTCACTTCTACCCTTCTGATTTGCTTTCCCATGCCACTAGCGAGAGATGAGAGTGTGACTATGTGGGGTTTAGTTGCCAGCTGGAATTAAACAAAAACAATGGACTAAGGGAAATTGTTCTCCTCTGATAGTGCAAAACCTTTGAAAAATAATGAGAAACCTCCCACAGACCATGTGAATACAAAGGAGAAAATAAATATCCTAAAACTTAGAATTATGAATCTATCCAGCTGATGGAGAGAAGGAATTGTGATTACTAGGGAGAACACAAAGAAATTGAAACAGATAAAAATATTTTAATGCTGAAACTGTAACAAAGCATACCAAACTTTGCATACCAATGCAATTATTTCATTTCAAAGACTGCAAATATGTTTTCAGTGTTTAAGATATATCACTAGTTCTACTGTCAAGCCATTAAATTCATAAACCAGACATATTCTTTTGAAAAGTAGCTAGTAGGGATTTTATGGCTTGCTGAATCAATTCAGAAAACCATACTGCATAAAGTTCCTTTATTCCTAAAGTCATTTGGCTTTTATGCAATGCTTTTCTACAAAGTCAGTCTAGTATATGAGTTCCTACAGAGAACATTAATTGTCTATGAGCTAGCATTTACACCAATAATTATAATAAAAAAATTAGGTGGTGGTTTACTGAAGGTTATAATGGGATAAGTTGAAAGAACCTCAGAATTGCCTTTAATTGGTTTCAGGAATAACCATCTTAGGAGACTCACTTCTCTTTATTTGACCCACTGACTTAAGAGTTGGAAAATCTGACTTGCACTGGCAGGCTGACCTTGACTGACAATATAAATCATTCTGGCCTTGTTTTAGACCCTTAGACTTTCTTTCCCTTGGTAACACTTTCAGGTGACAAATAATAATTAGACTGAGAAGCAGAGTTAACACTTATCCTGGCACATTGCTTATTAAACTGTTCAGAAAACAAATTCTATTTCTTAGATCTTTCAGTAAATGTTCTAATGAGTAAATATTTTTTAAAACATGCAGTCATAATCATACAATCAAAGTTTTGTGTTGGAAGGGATCTTAAAGATCATCTAGTTCCAACACTCCTGCCAAGGGCAGGGACACCTTATTCATACTTAGTGCATATTAAACTTACTTTTAATCACTTTAGCTTCTTTTCTATCAGAATTTTTAAGAATTTTGTTCTTGTGGCCTTCATATACTAAATACTAAGCTTTAATTAATATCATACCTTATGAAACCACAATTCTAGTAATTTCTATGCAAGAAACAATAACACATAAATTACATCTTGAAGCATGGTAGCATTTTATGTGTATATTTTAAAGAGAAACAGCTGTAGATCTTTTAACTTAGCATTTTAACAAAATAGAATTTTTGTACTTTTTTTTTTTCCAACTCACAGGAAAAATAATAGCAGAAGCTGACAAGTCAAAAATACTTGCATGATCTTGTATCCTTCCATATAACTTGTATCCTTCCATATAACAGAGAACTAGAACTTTTGAAAAAAAAAATGGAATAATGTCATTCATCAAGACCTATTAGACTTTTTTGTTTGGCCCTCACAGACTGTTTTATTTGACAAGCAAATTTCAGCATGAAAAGGACCTTAAGGCCTCATCAAATAAATAAACAAAGGCAACTGTAGCTTTCTTGATGTTTTTCAAGTCTAAACATACTTAAGGGAAGTTTAATCTTTTATTCTGAAAAAGGCATCTGTCAGGAAGTGTGAGGGCTGAAGGTTGTCTTGAAACAGGAAGGGAAGTGCCTCAGGTTTGCAGAGGAGAGATTTCTTTCAGAGAGAAGGTTATGGCATCAGTGCTTTTCTTCTAAGTCTGTACTCTGTCCAGTACCTTAGCCTTAGCCTCATCCTGTAACACTTGAAGAGACTGAGGGTCTCAGCTACCTTCAACGTCAATGTTTTTTAAAAATTACAAACAGTACTATGCTGGTATTCAAACATAAACAAATTTTTTCATAAGTCCATTTGTGTGTGTTTTATATAACTGTGAATAACACTTTTTTATTCTTCTACTAGCATCTAAACATCTTTTCTCTTGCATTATGCTCTTTTATATTTCCTTCTCTGTGATTCCAACCTTCATTGCAGTTTATAACATAAAGCTGTTGGTTTTTTTTCTCCTTATGGGACATTTAAAGTTTATTTATCCCCTTCTCTCTCTCCTTGGCATTATACTGGTATGTGTATACATTCACCTCCTAATATGTTTGTCCTCTGGTGCAGTCTTCCCCACTCAACCAAACTAAATCAAAGCCCCACTGTAACCCCAATGTTTTACTCCTTGGGTCCTCAGCAATGTCAGCAAACTATACCTGCAATGTACTTGACAGGAAGAACATCAAGTCTACACTTTTTATAGGAAAAGTCTTACTCTAGATTATACACTTGCTAAAAAAGAAACCCTTGTCTCTAGAAACTAAATTACTCCAAAATCACAGTAGTAATTTTTCCCCCACCCATGCCCTTGCACAATTAACAACCATATCCAACATGAAAGGGTGGGTGGGGTTAGAAAAGATTCTTGCAAAATTCCCATGAAAAATAATTCATACGAAACTACCCAGTCTTGAAGGAGCAGATGAAAAGTATTCACTCTGGATAAGTCCTTCGGGTTTTTTTTTCTTCCCCTCAAGTTTGGGGTTTGTTTGTTTGTTTGTTTTTGTTTGTTCATTTGTTGGGTGGTTTGGTTTTTTCCCCCTTCTCAAATTGCCCTTTGTGGTCATGGCTTGAGGCTTGTGTTAAAAAACTGAGAACTTAACTTTTGCAGCTTCATTTTTACATTACAGTAGCAGATACTGTTATAAACACAGTTGCCCTCTGAGGGGTTACTGAGCCCCGCAGAAAAAGTGCAGCTAGTACAGAAACTCAGTAAATTCCAAATGCATTACTTCTTCCCTTCTCCTTTCCAAATACAAAACATTCAACTACATCGGATTCTTTGATTTTTGATAACAGGGCTCGGTTTCTAAATGTAATGTGCCCCAGGTTACTTCGTAAGTTTTCTTGGCCTGTGATCAGGAGCACACCTGACAGATGCAGACTACCTCTCCTGTCACCTTCATGTAATCCTTCATGTTTTGTATCAAAGAATTCCTCCAGCAGTTGAAAGCAAATTTATCCTCAAAGGTATTTATGACAAATACAATAATTCCTTTTAATGCAGGGACTGTTTAATCCACCAACCTATTAAGTAAGTGTACCTCCAGCAAACAACCATTACTTCTCATTACCATATTGCACTTAAAAATACAATTAATCCTTTAATAGGAACCTAAAATACATAGTTTCCTCTAAACAGCACCTCTCCTGATAATAATCTGCAGAAAGTGGTATCCAAAAGTTAATTAAAAGCAAAGTGTTCTTACATACTAGGCTTCCTGTTCAGACACACAATGGCTTGATGTTATTGGTGCTTTCACTGATTAAAAGGATTTACAATACATAGTTTTGGGAAAGAAGCTCTATAATTGCTGCTAATTGCCTTCATTTTTAGATGGTTGGATATATTTCACATGGATCTTGTTTAACTGTGCTAGATATTTTCCAAGCGTATATATTAAACTTTTCCTTTTATTAATTCAAAAACTAACTACAAGTTTCTTTTCTTCCTTACATGTTATTCCACAAACTATTTTGGTAAAGTGCTTTTTCATAGCCAATGATAATTATACTTAAATAGAGAATAAAAATAACTTTTTGATTAAATTTACAGGCTTATGGCTCAGAAAATATGGTTTCTATTCTCACTTTCACAATGGATTTTCTGTGTCTCTGAGAAAATCAGACATGATCACAGCTACTTTTCTCTGTCACTGAAGTGTTTGCTTTTCAAAATACAGCTTTTTCTCTCTGTCTAATTGGAGCTAATTAAGAATAGTGACAAAAATATTGTTAGAAAAGGTATGCTGCAAAAAAATTTGAATATTTAAGCAATAGTATGAATCAAGAGATTACAATTATTACAAATTCTAATTAGGATATTTTATTTTGTTGAAGTAACCTCAGCAAATATATTCTGGCTTCTCGAAGCAGAGAACACCATTTTGACTCAGTTCAGTTTCCATTTACAGTTAAGCTCCCTTATGTTGTTTTAGCCCCTTGTTTTGACTGGATTAAAGCAAAGGTAACTTGATACTGAAACAATTGCTTGTGGTGTGTCATAAAAAGTAAATCTAGGTACTGAAAGACCTACTTTTTAACCATAAGTCTCTCTGATTTGAAATAGAAACCCAGTCTGAGGTTCTTCTCATAAAAGTGGACTATATACTATTCAGCAAGTAGGTAGTTGCTGGAGATTAAACTTTCTTCTGCTGAAGCTCTTTTACCATGAACATAAAGAACACATGACATCAGGATTTGGTGGGTTTGTGTATGTTTCCCCCCTGGGAACAAAGTCACCAGCAAGATCAGTCTCAAAGGCCTCAGTTGCTCAGGAGAGCTACACTAATAAGTGGCATCTTCCACTTTGTACTTGAATTTCAAAGTCTCAGAGCCCGAAGCAGTTATGCCAGTGACGATAGACCCCAGGACTATTTTACTAAGTATACACAATAGCAATGGGTCTGTGATATGTAATAATTGGTGCCAAAAACTCAAGGTCCATGTTATATAGCTGTTTTGGGGAGGGTTATTCAGACTGGCTCTAGTCTGTCTCCTGGATTGGACGTTTCCTGGCACCTGAAGGATATTAGGTGCATTCTTGGAGTGAATATTCCAAATTACTTTCATTTGAAATAAGTCTAGTCTGTGTACTCTCAGCCTACTCTGTGCAGTAAGAGGTAGGGACATTGACTCAAGCGTATTTTTGATCCTAGATAGAAAAAGAGGAAACATGTTTAATTTCAATGTAAACTTTTTCACTGTAATTTTTTCCTAGCAAAATTATAGAATGCCTTCGGGGTACTTACACTCTGCTGTCTGTAATACAAAAAAAAATCAAAACTTGCACAACTTTATCAATTACACTTATTCATAATAACTTTGAGAATCCAGTATAGAGGTCAGCATAGAAAGGTTATTTTTGCTGTTTGATTAGTAACATCACAGTTCTCATCTGGCTTAATTTTTCTTAATTTTGGTCCTAAGAAGCCAGCAATATTCAAATACATTACTTTCTTTAGAAATCTACCTACTATTATGAAAACAGTCTGTTAGCAGCAAGCACCCTAAACTCTGAAAGCTTTTTTAAGCCAGGAGCCAGGTCTATATGAAAAAGTGCATGGTTGGCTGATTTGGCATTTATGTTTTAAAAAGCTGCCCTGAAAACCTTCAATATTTGGCAAGATCTTCCATCATTTAGCAGATTTCAAGACACGTTTCTTAAAACATGTTTTCACCTGTTTCGTCAATGTTTTTAATTTTTTAACATGTACTACATTTTTTCAGAGACATAGCTTGTAGAGTAAATTTTAATTCAATTTCTGAAATGATCAGGAAGTAAAACATTGAATTTCAAAATGCATCAAGTAAACATATCTAAGTACTGTTTTAACACATGATTACATGATTAGTAGCTGATGTCCGCCAGTTTCACAGAATATGCAGGGTTATATATCCAAAAGAGTGAGTTGAAGATTCTAGTTGAATCTTATTTAACTAAGAATATGCACAAACATGCTTAGTAGTCCTGTACTTTATTTTATCATCAACATTAAAAACTCCTCATGTTTAACAAATTTGTTTCCACCTATGCAATGTACTAATCCTGCTTCACTTTTGATTTTATAGAAGGAACACACAGATAGTAATTCATATCTGATTTAAATGAACATGTTCATGCTAGTTGAGGTATTCAGTTAGATTTCAGTCTCTCCAGATGAGTTACCTGAGTGAGAATATTTTTCCTAACGATGTTGATGTGGGAGGTTTTCCCTGCAGCAATTTTACATACAAATTAGATGCATATGTGTCTGATTAAAAAAAAAATATCAAGAAATAACCTCATAAATGATTTGGGAAGTAAAAATCTTGGGCAGTTATTGTTGAGTATGAATCTATACTATATAGTAGAAATTACTGACAGGGAAAATATCTATATTCTTCATTAATTTGCAGTGGAACAAAAATATTTATGTAAGAAATGTTCTATTTAATCACTTGGTCATATTTATTACCTGTAAATTATCAGTATTTGTAAATGTTGTCATTAAAATCACTAATCCTGCAGTCTTTACATGAACAAATCTTTTGTATTATCTGCACTTTTATATTTTTTGTATTGAATTTTCAATTTTATGTAATATCTTAACTCAGATAAGCCCTTGTGATTTGATGCAGGCATGAATTTTACCTTCAGCATAAAATTAAAGGATAGGGAATAAGATCAGACTCAGGGACTGTCATGCCTTATCTTAACTATGTGAGAATATTTCTGTAGATTTCTTGTTGTGATGCTCCCTTTTATCAGGGTGCATACTCATCCCCCTAATACAGTATCAAGTGAGATTTATATTCTCATCTTCACAATTAATAGTGTGGGATACATAGGACATTTTAATCTCTTTTTTTTTTTTCTGACAGAAGAGGAAATATATGCAATGAAAAGAGAAAGGGCATAATCTCTCAATTTTTTTGGTTGTGAAGCAATATAGTTAAAAACAACTTGTAAAGTTAAAACTGCTGGGTTTTAATAATATTTGCTCTCAGGTACTCTTACAAACTATCCTAAAAGGAATCCCAGAAGTATCTAAACTTGCCATTTACAAGTAGATAGAGATTATTTCAAACATGGCTATGCAGGTCCTATGTATTTTTAAGTTCTTGCATAGTGCTTTGAAAGGGTGTCATATGAGTCTCGTGGTGAGGAAGAAGAGATGTTATGTATACAGATGTTATTTATCAGTCAAATCCAAGGTATTTTCCCCCAGGAATCTATACAACAACTGTTTAGAGTGATGCAGAACAAGATAGGAAGACTGCTCTATAGGACCCAGTAGTTCTATGTAATATTGCAATATAGTAAGGCTTGCAAATGCACAGACCTGCCTTTTGGAGGGGATTTATCTTGGCATGTGCCAGTTGTGAAAGTTCAGGAGTTAATTCATGAGCAGATGCTGGTATTGACAGAAAGTCACAAAACTAAGAGAAAAATATTCCAAAATCTTCACTTCTTTAGGAAGAACAATTTTACTGTTGTATCATCCTACATATTTTCTAGCATCTGATTAATCCCCTTGCTTCCCTTTGGACTTTCTCCTCTTCATCCACAATTTCTTTAAGGTTTTGTGTGTATATTATCAAGAAAATCTGTTATTTTAGAATCTCACTAATGCTATTTCAATTTTTTTTTGTTACAAAACGGAACTGATGGTTCATTTTCAGCTTTTCATTCTTAGACTTTTAGTGCTTAACTACAGCTTTGGCAGTCAACCCTTCTCTGTGTTACTTATAATTCAATTTGTTTGCTGATGCAGATCCATATCCATACTCAGCAGTATGATAACTAATGACTAACTTGAAAGTTTCTGGGTACATGATCAAGTGGGAGAAGAATGGTCTGGGAGATTATGATTTTCAGCTAAAGGAATAGTGATGAATGGATAAACTTTTTCTTGCCAAACACAGGACACTACTTAATCTGGTCAACATAACTATGTAAGTGTTCCATGTACTGGAAGAGATAGGTTGAAGATGAGTGGCTGATGGGAAATCCAGGTTGTGCCTTTGGGTTATTTAGAATTTAGGAGGTAAGCATCTCTAAAATCACTTTTCACCTTCCTCTGTATCTTACTATCAACACATACAGCTGCTCTGATGATATGTCTTCCACAAACATCTGAAGAACTGAGAGCTTGCTGTGAGTTATTTAAGGCCATATGAATCTCTCCAGTTACTTAAAACAAATCCCAGTTTTTCAAGTGAAAATTTCTAGGCAGCGGTTTTGAGATTCTGTTTCTTTTTTTTTAGAAAGCTGATGCATAGGTCTTTGAGAATACTATTTTATTACAAGATCAGGAAGAAGATCTACAGGATGCACAACTGAAAGAGAAACCAGAGGCAAGCAGGAGAGTACTGGGAAAAGATAAAATGGAAACGAAGAATAAAGCCCTTGCAGAAGTGCTAGTGTTTACATCTCATAGAAGCTGGTGAGAACTAGGAGATGAAAGATGAGAATACCAGTGTTCTAAAATGAAGAGGAGAGTCAAAGACTCTGGGAGCAAGGGAATACTCTGTGACTAGTTAGAGGCAGTCCTTTTTGGTAAGGCGCATAACACATAAAACAGAAGAAGAATTTCTGGGTCATGGAACTTATTCCAAAGCACTTTGTGTCGAAGAGAAGGAAGTGAATAGTGGATGTTTGGGACAAGTCAGATTGGTCTCACTGAATAGATACTGAATTTGGAAATAGCAGCAGTGCTTAGACATAGGCAGTTTTCCTGTTTAAACAGAAAAAGGTCTGGCAGAGACAATACTGCTGTTCACACAGATATTCCCCATTATGGATTTGTTGAGTTTATTGTTCTAAGTATAGAGTTTTGCATTTGCCATTATTGGTTAACATGTGGCTTTTTTCTTCAACTTGACAAGACCATTTCAAATTCTAATCCTGTCTTCCAAGTCTTCATATCTGTCACAGTTTGGTGTCATCTCTAGATTTAATAGGCTTACTCTCTGTGTTATCATCCAACATTGTAATGAAAATACTGAAACATATAAAATTAAAGACAGGCTCCTGAAGGGCCCAATTTGATAAATCTCTCCAGTTTGACAGTGAGCCACTGGTAATTATTCTCTGTGTGGTTTTCCAACCAGTTAGGCTCACCAAACAGCAGTATTATCTAGTTTATATTTCCATGGCTTAGTTATGAAAATGTCGTTTGCAACAATGTAAAAAGCCTTACTAAAGTCAGCATGTGTCACATAGCTTCCCTCATCCACAAGTCCTGTTAACTTTCATACAAAGAAATTAGATTGGTTTGACATGATTTGTTCTTAATGAATCCATGTAGGCTGCTTTTCACCTTATTCTTAAGACACTTAGAAGTGTTTTGTTATTTTTTCTTGCTGTTTTCCAGAAATCAGAGTTCTTGTCTTTGTTTACTTATTTTGACAAGTTTGCTGACAATGTTTATGTTAATATGCCTGAGAATAAGGCTTACATTTTGTGGTGCTACGCAAAATAGAAGACCTTTATTGAGAAGAAATTTCTCATGCATATTCCTCAATACTTGTAAATCTATCTATGCTGGTTTTGGCTGGGATACATTTCATTTTCTTCATCATAGCTAAGGATTAAATTTTGGATTTGTGCTGAAAAAAGTGTTGATAACACAGAGAGGTCTTCACTATTGCTGAGCAGTGTTTACGGAGTCAAGTCCTTTTCTACTTGTCACCCTGCCCCATTAGTGAGGCTGGTGTAGCACAGGGTGTTGGCAGGGGACACACCTGGGACAGCTGACTCCAGCTGACCAAAGGGATATTCCAGACCACATGGTCTCATGGTCAGCATATAAAGTGGTGGGAAGAATGAAGGCAGGGGGAGACATTTAGAGGGATGGCATTTTCCTTCCCAAGTCACCATGACACACAATGGGGCCTTGCTGTCCTGGATATGGCTGAACACCAGCCTGCCCAAGAGAAGTGGTGAATGAACGCCTAGTTTTGCTTTGCTTGTGTGTGTGGCTTTTTTTATCTATTAAACTGTTTTTATCTCAGCCCATGAGCTCTCTCACTTTTACCCTTCCAATTCTCTCCTCCAACCCACTGTGGGGAAGTGAACAAGTGGCTGTGTGGGGCTGTAGCCACATGAGGTTAAACCACAACACCATTCAATGCCCTCTTCACTATTTCCATATTTCCCACTATATAGTTTCTTCTCCATCATGTCTTTCTGAAATTTCAAGGTTATCGGAATGAAAACATATTTCTCTGTCCACCTTGCAAAATTTCTTGGATGCTTTTGATGGTTTTCACACCCTTTATTTTCACAGATGGGACCATTAACAGAACAAAAAGAAAGCTATGTCCTTCTTTGTTTTTCTAGGTTGGTTTTTTTTTCTCTCTCTCTTCCTCCAGAAACAGATGCTTTGGACAGATTGGTGCATTTCAGTTCAGACAGTTTTATGTTTGTCTTATGCGGGAACAAGTTGGTTTATAGGAGAGAATCAATAGTACCACTAGAGCAAAATGTGTAAATTGCACACTTCTTTCCTCTCAGCTTGCGTGACATTAGAATCCATTATCTCTACTGAGTTTTCAACAGCTCACTTAAGTGATCCCACTGAAGAGTAAAAGAGTAGTAACCTCTCTCCCCTGGAACCCTTGAAAGACATTAATTTACCACTACTTGGTACTAGTTATCTAGAGAAAATAGGTGGTGTACATGGCTATGAAACTTGTATGACTATGTTTTACCTCTGTTATTCCCATTCTGCTAAAAAATCTTGTTCCTGGCAAGGGCAATTACAATTTTGAAAACAGACTATTGCAAAGGAGACACAGTCTGTGCCTCATCAAAAAATTTCTTTGTTGATGTATTTTAGGTAGCAAAAGTTCAAATTCTGGAAAAATGTAGTTGAAATTAACCTTGATAGTAAGAAATATATACTTGTATAGAGAATAGAAACAATTGCAGCATGTGCTTAAAGTACATAGTTGGTATTTTGATAAAAAATGTATTTTGACAGAAAACGAGACAGAAGCAAGAAACTGGTTTTCTTACTATTGGTAGAGGCCGCACCATTTAGAGTATACACATTTGGTGAACAATGACCAAGTTAAGCAAGAGAAGTAAATCACCTCTCAACATCTTAGCAGCTATATCTGAGCTTCAGTGGTGTTTTAACAGCAGTATTTCAACTCGCAATAGGGATGATTACATGTTGGGACAATCAGGAAGATATGTGGCAGAAACTTAGGTTGTCCCACCATAGCTGGGTCATGCGTAATCCTATGACCACTTCCAAATAATCCTTTATACTGTGCGTAGGGCATACCACCGGGAAACCTAGTTGCATAGCCAAGCAGCACTTTATCTCTGCCTTGTGAAGTGAATGTGATGACATAATGACATTTATTTCTTATATGTTAAACACAACATACGAAGAGCTTGCAAACTATAAGACGCATTTTTCCCAAGAAATCAGTGCATATGAAATTCATGGTCCAATTCAGAGACAGATAAATTTATGTTATCAATAGACACACTGCTATTGTATACATCATAATAACCTCATAATAGTATGACAATTCAATTTCATGTTGATAATTTTACTATTAAGTCTTAAAAATTTGTTTTGTTTTTAGGTCTGCTAGGCTGGATGCAATTCATTCGTGTTTCTGCATGTTGATATTCTAATTACCAGAGGCTGAACATTAAGAGACTTGCATTTTACAAAGACAATGTCTTATTAGCGCAGTCTGAGCTATTAACTGAGATGCCAAAAGATATCTTCTCTCATGTTATTTCACATTCAGTTCTGAGTACTTTGAACAAGCAGCTACATGCTTTGTACACTTCTCATTCCACATCTTCCCCAAAAGGAGAAAATTGCCCACTGTGGTCACAGCTTTATTCCATATTCCTGTATTCAGCCAACAAATAAATAAACTATTGGGGAAAAAAAGGCACCTGTCTCCCCCTGAAAACCAACAGCCAATAACAAATAAACAAGCACTTGCTTACAACCTTCAAGAAATAAAAAATTCCAACACTATGGTCAATGAAAAATAAGAATAATTTTCAAAGATACTGTTACAGGCATATTGCAATTTCTTATATATTTCTTACACTACAGTATCTACTCACTCTTTCTTCCATTTTGAAAATTCTGATTATATTGGTGCTGTTTTCTGGAAATAGGAAAATGGCTATCTCTAGGTTAACAACAAATATTCCTTACTAAACTCATATCAGATATAAAGTTTCTCATGAAGGTGTAAATATTTTTGATATATTTTGGTTCATGGCCATGTAGAACTCTATCTGGAATCTGTGGTCCATGTGAGCATTATCAGTATTTTCCTGAATGAGAATTTTATTAAAGCTCATCAATCTCAATCAGAGCTGGCTAACTTTACTGGAACTCCTGACTCTTCTCAGTCATCAGCTATATCTGCATTGGTTCCAAGAAAGGAACCAAAAAGAGATATATCTAAATGAGAACTGGTGAGACTTTGGAGACTGTAACACTACTTATCTGTTTCCATTTGGTTCTAACTGTAGACAGAGAGTGACATTTCCATGTAAAATAATTTCAGTTAGCACTATGAGTTGCTAGTGGGTTTGCACTCACACACACTCATTCTTTGCCCATTTCTAAAGTCAAATCTCAGTTGCTATACTTATTCCTTGTGTAGCTGGTGTCCTTATTGTGCATTGGCAGAGCACTTTTTATTTTTACAAAAATAATATGAACTGTCAGCAGCACAGGAATACATGATGGGTATCAGAAAAAATAGTTCTAAACCCAGAATATCATGTGTGCACTAACACAAAGATCTTCCCTAAGAAGAAACCATGGAATCCAGTTAAGAGCCTTCCTAAACTTTGTTTTTCTTCTGTGGATGCCTGCTCCACAGCAACTTGAAGAACTCAGAGAGAAAACATTTATGATGGTACTGACAACAGGAGTTCAATAAATTCCGTTGTCAAACTGAGTTATCATCCCTTGTGCTGGGTCCAGAGACTGATGAAAGGAGCTCCGTGTGAGGACAGATGCATGCAATGTCTGGGCACTGATGATGTCTATGAATATAACATAATACTGTAGGAATTTTTGTTTGTTTACTTGAAAGTGGACAAAGCGTGAAGAGCCTGAAAGGGAAAATTTATAGGGGTTTTTTTTGACAAGTGAAATCAACTATTATTTAGGAAAGTAATTGAACAGAAAACTCTTTTGGCAAATTGCTTTCATAAAGTACTACAAATTTTAAAGCCAAAATGATGTTTGAACCAGGATATATGGAACCAATGACACATCAAATTGCCTCTTCAGAGTACAAATGGTTCTTCAAATCAGAATAAGAGAGATTTCCTAGCTCCAACTGCAGTCTTCATGTGATCTTGCAAACACATGTTCTCATTCCTCAAAGGATATTCTTCATTTTTTCATAAAACTCAATATATCTGTAGAAATTTTCTGTCCCAATTTCATGTAGAATATTCTGTGACCTGTTTATGACTTCAGAAAAAGACAAAAATAGGCCATATAGATCTGAAAGACCACATTGAAATTATCTAAGGGCTTCATCTTAGGATGCTTCTAGGAATGCAGTGAAAGTTTTTAACTGCACTGATATCAGATTCATATAATGGCATGTAAATCTTCATCTTTTTATTTTAATTACAACGGTGGAAAATCTGAGTATCTCTGAAACAGTGAATAAAGTGTGTCAATGTACATGTGTGCATTTACTGAGAGAGAAATAAGAACTTATTTTTAAGGTGTTGATTCAGAAGGCAATAATGACTTAAAATTTAAATGCTTTGAAAACAGCTTTTTGTTCCTCTATAAAGAACAGGAATAAACCTGTTTTGCTCCAATATTTTTGACTCAGAAATATATTCATCCAGGAAGTGAAATGAAAAATATAAAATAGTTAAGGCTGTTTATTTATGCTTTTTATGGTCAAGAAGTTTCAGTAAAAGAACACAAAATATGTCTACATTTTTTAAGCTCCTTATATGCATACTTAGAATTTCTTGGTGTATTAAATCTTTTCTTTTTGTACTCGCAATATATTGGAAATTATAAACATTTTTGAGGCATGTATTGTAATTAATTTTTATTTTAGCTCTGAATTAATATTTGTCAAAGGAAGAAAATGACCAAAACTTTAAAGACTATTTATGTCTGCTCGAGTGTTTTTTGTAGTGCATTTGAGGTTTTTAAAACATCCATGGTAGTAGGTGTTTCTACACTTGTGGGCAGCAGTTCCTCACCTTAGAAGAATCCTAAGGCTTTGGAGGTAACCAGTCAGGTGTAGGAAGAGAAGTGTAACTATGTGAGAAACAATGGAAGTTTAACTGGGATTTTTAAAAATAATAACAGTATTTAGGCTACAGATAAAAATTGTTATCTTTATTAGTATTATTACTGCTGTGAAATAATTAACGAGAAAATATAATGGTTTTGTGTAGAAACTATTTGGTATTTAGAACTTTGTGAACTTAGTCTCTGTTTTACCACATTTTACTCTGATTTACTGTTATTTTTAGGTTTCCCATAAAATTATTCTGGAAATAGGTGTTTCAAAAAATGAGATAAACAAGGCATAAATGAAAAGGCAAAACGTTGTTTTGAGGTTCCTAGGAAGGCTGTTCAAGATTAGAAATAGAAAGTATGTATTAGAGGCATGGGGGTTTTTTTAAATTTATAATTTTAAACTACCTTTTTTTAGTGTGGGAATTGAAATGGAGGAAGCTAGCGTAAGGAGATGATATTATTGAATGTAGACAATAAGTAAGAATGAAAGGGTCATGGAAAGCAGTGTCGCACAAAGTACAGCTAAGAAATACTGTGCACCCTCAGGCTTCATTTTCTATGGCCTGGAGAGCCCCACCTGGGACCAGAATTTCATATCTCAGAATAATATCTCAGCTAAACCACCTTTTTTGACCTGCTGTGTTTGAAAATGGGAGATCAGATGAGATGCTGGTCTTAATCACTGTCTTTGCCCTTGGAATATTAAATAAAATGCAGTGGAGGAAAGGAAAGGAGGGAGAGAGAGAGGAAGGAAGCAATGGAAAACATCTGTTCATTACAGTCTAATAAACAAGAAGGAAAAATTATTTAACAAATTTATCACAAGAAGCGCTAGAAACAGAAATGAGATTGATTTACTCTAGCAACTGAATCTTATTGTAGCTGAAAACAAAACAAAATGGGGAATCTAAAATATGTATGTATTTCATATGATAACAAATGAACAACAATTCTAGTTCCCTAATAGTTCAATGACCTATGTTTAAGCATTAAGACTACAAAGTTAAAAACAAGAATGTCCACATATACAGAATTGAGGTTCCTTCTCAAATCCCATATTCAATTATCTAGTTTTGCAAGAAAATATGTGTAGTGACTAACAATATTTTCCTGTGTAAAAATTAAAAATATTTTTCTTTTGTTTTCAAAGTGGTTTGGTTTATTTACTGTATACATATAAGTTATAACTTGGAAAAAAAAATTCTGAAGGATCACTTACAAAAAAGTATCTCTTCCCAAATTCTAAATTCAGAAATTAATAATGAAAGAAATTCCATCACAATATTTTACTAGAAAAAAAGAAAATAAACAGAAAACCCAAGAACACAAATAAACCTCTATATCTTAAAGTTCACTTATTATTTTGGTGCGTTAAATAACCTCCTTCTGTCTGAGATGACCACATGAACCTGTTCTCCCACAGAACTTGAGCAACACTGTGAAGAGTAACAAGGGGAGAATTGATTATGTAATATAATTTAACAAGAAATGAGCTAAAAGGAACAAGAAAACCCCAAACATAATTTGTCACTTTTAATTTTAGTCAAGAGTTTAGAAAAAATTTTATCCACCTTCAGTAGCTTAGGAACTTTCTCTAACTGTCCTGCTTTGTCTCTTTGCTACTGTATTTCCAGTGTTTCTATACCAAAGCTGTAAACAACAATTTTAAATGCAGGTTTAATCCATAATGTAATATGCTTTATTTCTATTCTAGAAGAAACACTTTAAAATGGTCTCTGATCATCAGAAACTGTATTCAGAGCTCAGGTAGTCTCAACAACCTCAATAACTGTAGGTTTCACTCTTGTTTGACTTCTTTGAATATAGGACCAATTCTTAAGGGGATTCCAAATCTGATACATTCCTTCATATATAGCATTGCTATATATAGTACTTTTCTTGCAGTTTTCATCAACATTTTAGCATACAAAAGAAAAAGGATTTCAGTTGCATCATGACAAACATTGAAATATTTCCACAAACGGCGAAATTTTAGGGTGTTAGAGAAATTAAAGTTAATGTCACATTACATACTGGTGCACTGAGATCACACAAGGGTACAAAGAAAACATCATTGTGGAAGTTAAACAGGTCTTTAACACTACATTTTGAAGTACCACAATTTACACAGTTTTCTGACCTGTGTAACTCTCTAATTCCAAGTTTGTTTACCTCTGAAGCAAACTATAACATCCAAACTTCTTTGGGAAGAAAAATGGAAAGAAAATGTAAATTTTATGCTTAAAGTTGAGCTGGAAATAGAGAAGTAGAGTATAATTTTAGTACCAGTACCTCTATGTCCTGGGTAGGAGACAATCACTCAGTCTTGAAGAAGTTCCTCATCTTCAAGTAGGAGCTTCTTGAGATTTTAGTTTTCACCAACAAATTGCTTTTTGAGGAAAGTTTCCCTGTTCTCCCCAATTAAGATTTGTTGATTCAGAACTCATGGCCATCTCAGAGTATAAAACACTTCCTTTTGCACACAGAGGAAATAAACATCCCCAACTGCCCTCCAACTGCTGGTGAGGGTTCAGCTGATGGCAACAAATTAGAGCTATTCTGAACTCCCCCAAAATGTGCTTGGTGCGGACACTGGCTCCTCATGAGCTCTACAGACCTGATCCTTTTTTGGTGCACTACTTTCAGGGGTAAAGACAGTCTCCCTCTCTTAAGTGAGCTCCAGCTACAATCCAGGGCAATGAAATGGCACTCATATCCAATTCTTTCTACTTCTCTTCCCTGGAAACTTATTTTCATCTCTCCACTTCCTGTGTTAAAAGCCAACTTCTCCATGGGTTGTTCTCTCTGTTCAGTTTCTCATCACTAAGCTAAACTGGTTGACAGATGTTTGCCTCTCTTGAGATTTTTACCTAAAAAACCTACATAACCTTTGTATTAATACCAGTCATACAAACTGAAAACATAAATTGGAATTTAATAATGATAACTTAAAAGTTGTGTGCTAACTCCAGTTTTAGTAGTTCCTCCTTAATTTTTCCCCTCTTTGGGGAAAAATGAAGTGGAAGAGAGAGAAAGAAAAGGAAATATGTCTTTATGAATGTGCAGATCACTTTTCTACCATAAAAATAAACATTAAAAAAGGGGAGTGGTTAAAACACATTCTTTCTTTTAATGTTTACCTAAAAGTAGGAAAGACTGGGTAAAGACCTGAAAATAATGACAATAATAATTTTTTTTTAAAAGCCATTACAAAATAACTAGCTTTAGTGGAGTTTATTTACTTATTTATATTTTAATGTTAAATATAAACAAACAGATGTTCAACAAATTATTTCTTCAGTGAACAAAATGAAGTTGAAAGAAATGTGAACTGTTTGGGCTTTTTTCCCCTCTTTTTTTCTTTGTATTTCCTGCCTAGAGAAACAATACATGCCTTCAGGTTATCCAAATTACTCGGCTCTCTTCAATGACTCGGTTCCATAGATCAATTATCAGTTATTCAGGTTCTCAGTGCATAATACACAAGATATAGCCAAATTCAAGTTATCAGTTGACCTTTTCTCAGATGAATTTTGATACCTGTAAACTTTTCCAGCAGAAAACAAAAGGAATATTGTGCTATTGTGTGCTCTTGCTGTTGAAAATGCTTGTTAGCTTGAAAGATCAACAAGTTTTCACAAATCTGAATACAAAACTTGTAAATTCTTCTGCAGACTGTGGTGAAAGTCTGAGCCCTTTGTTTGGCCTTGAATTGAAGCCAAACCCACAAGCTCTTCATACACTTAGAATTCTGTTGTTACTCTAGAAAGGAGGAAAGAAAAAAAAGCATTTGAGCTGTAAATGTGCAATCAATAGTTTTTTCTGTCACTGGGGAGAACTAGAGTGATATTTCTGCTATGTCCTTGAACTGCAACGCTATGTCATCAGGTGCATCTGTTACTCTTCATTGAGTAGTCATTTGGCTTAAGCTCAAACTGGCAAACTTCTGAACTGATTCAGGACACCTTTTAAGTCTTGCAACACTCGGTTTTACAAACCCCCATATGTGGAGAAAAAACCTTAATGTTTTTACTGCTTTTGTGTTTTCAATGAATTTTATGTTTTACCTGTTTCTTTGCCTCTGTTCATGCTTAATCATTGGCCTTTTGAGTGGCTTTTTTATGAAGATATATGAAAATCAAAGAGAAATGTACATTTTTAATGTTCATATTTCTGTTCCCTGAGAAAGCTGAAATGCTTAACATCTCTGTGATTTTGCTTCATGTTGACTTTTCATGATATTAAACTCAAATAAGTGATACCACCTTTCAAGGTAGAATATTTTTCCATTCAGTCCCTGAAAAATTACACATACCTGAGTTTTGCCATGCTTAGTATATAAATCCAAAGTAGTATGGATGGAACTAGATGACTTTTGTTGCCACCACAGGATTAAAGAATATCAAATGGAAACCAGGTGGGTTTCCCTTTGAGAATGAGGGTACTTGAGAAAACCTGCAAATGAAACAGGAGCAGACAGGGAAAAGAGCCAATAAGAAAACCTTAGGAGAGATTAAAACCAGGAACAAATGAAAATAGGTTTCCTGCCTTTTGCAATGCTGTTGGCTCAGAGATATGAATGAATGAACAAACAAATGTATGTTGGTATGTTTGTTTTCTGTATTCTGACCTCAGTCTTCCAGGTACAAGGATAAAGGAGACAAAACACTCAGCTCTCACTTCCTACACCCAAGACTGTAAGATACTGTTTAAACACTACCTTCAACAAAGACCTATGGACTTTATCTATTCATAAAAGAGCCTCTGACCAGACAGCATGTGGAGAATGAGTTTCTGGATTGCATTCAAGTCTTTTATAAGCTTATTAGATTAGTGAAAGAAACAAAGGAAGGTCTGAAAAGCAAAGTTCGCAAAGTGGGAATCTCCAGTATCCAGAGTCAGTATATTCCTCCCTTGGTTGTGGCTGCCCTTGCAGGTAATGGCTTCAGTGGTACTTGCAAGGGTTTGGATCCTTACCTAAAACAAATGAAAAATTTTTAACTGAGCATTAATAAAATTATTACATTAAAGCAATTTAACACTTGGCATTAAATACATTTCATATTTATACCAGCTTCTATCTGCCATCTACCTCTCTGTTTTAATACCAGCATTTAAAAAAATGAAAGTATAACTTTACAGCTGAAGCACTATTTGCAGTAGTATGTTCTGCCAGGACAGTTGACCAGCAATGTCTCTTCCCTAGCCTATGCTGAACATAAATTTCAAAACTACTTTCCAATAATCTGGATATTTGTGCTATAGCTCAAGATACAATCATTGTGGCCTTAGTGCAAACTTAAAAAATAACAATATAGAAATTACAATAATATTTTTAAATAATTGGTAAGTAAAGTAATTAATGTTTATTTCTTTCTTGTTACACATTTCTGTGAAGATTATATAAGTACATGTTAACTTTTTCTTTTTATTGCCTGGTCAAATAATTTTATTTCTTCACAGTGGGAAAACTTGGAAATGGTATCCACACTTTAAACTTTGTGTGACCCTGGCTACTGGGGTTTGAGTGTCCTGATCGGTGCTGTCTTCAAAAAAGTAATGCTACCTGTCTCATCATGTGGAGGAGATCCTGGCACTAGAGTCAGTGACTAGTCGGTGACCTAGGTCACTGATTTCTCCTGAAATAAAAGTGTGGCTACCACTAACGGAAATCTATCCTCCTCTTTTTGTTTAGTAGTTCCATTGGTAATAAAAATTGCACAATGATTAAAAGCAATGATTGTATCTGCTGTGCTCTGCATGGGTACCCCTTCATGCATTAGTAATACAGGTATTCAATAAAATCCTCATCTGCTTTCAGCTGACAATTGTTTAACTTTTCCTTACACAGAGGCTCATGTTCTTTTTGCAGTATGACAAAGCTTAATGGAGGTGTTGTGAGATGCTTTCATTGAAGATCTTCTTTAATTATAGATGTCCTGCATGACAAGTTCTTCTTTAGCATATGTTTCCTCACTCCAAGAACATCAGTTTAAGTCAGTGATCAAAGTGTAGTTGAGGGAAAATCAGTATATTAATAAATCCAACCTTGAACTTCATCAACTTCCATTAAGCTCTCCATGAACTTCCCCCTTTCGCTGAAATTTAGCCCCAGCTTGCCTGAATCAATCAATGCATTTAAAGGTGCCATTTATACCAGGTACAGGTTGTTGAACCAAGCTGGTACAGCTTGGCTGCTCTTCACTGTTTCTCATGTGACAATTCCTGCAAGGCACCACATTGTCTTCTGTGGAGAACGGGTCAACCTTGCATAACTGATTGCTTTGAAATTTAAAAATTTCAGTTTAAATATTTTGCACTGTATCTGTATCTATTTGGCTCTTTGCAACCTATTTTTCTTTCAAAGTTTCAAAATGTGCTTTAAAAAATAGATTGAATTGAAACTATTTTTTACGGTTTTCTTACAACTATATTTAAATGAATGTCAAGTCAGCATGGCTGTTTTTACAACATTTAGAAAGTTAAATCTTGAGTATAGACACAATGAAAATCTATTTCAACCATGCTTACTCCAAGTGAAAATATTAATTTACTATGTTTGATTGAACTAGGTAAAGTGTGACTGAAATGGATTGCACAAGTCTGCAGTCATGCCTTATCCTGGCATAGCATAGGTGATATATGGGAAAAAGAGAGAATGCTGTCTTAATGAGTATTCACATAACTTGAGTGACCAACTAGTTCTGAAGGACTATTAAATTGCCCGTCTCTTTGTATCAACAAGGTGACAACTCTAAAGTGAAAAGGAATAAGCATATTAAATATGTGTATGTTTACTTTGCACATTAGAGAGGTTCTATAGGGAATGGTGGGGAATAATTACAGATGCAAAATACATGCTGGAGCAATTTATGACACAACATGTCTGAGCTTACATGTGATTAGAAACCGATCTCAGTTTGGGAATTGTTTTGGGTTTTGTTTCCATTACTTTGCAGCTTGTTGTGCTGACAGTAAGCTTTGCAGAATGTCATGAAAGGTCAGAGGTGGAGTTAGCCCTCAGCAGTAACTGTATCTTAACTATGATGTAGAGGTTATAGAAACATATAAATACAATTATTTTATGGCAATATTATTTTATTACCACTCTGGCTACTAGAAGTCAATGTATTGCCTACAGATGCTTATGATTTGCACCTCAGAACTTATACGTGATGCATTCACTTAATATAGTGGTTTGACAGCTCCTGTATGCTTGTTATATGCCTCAAACCCCGCAGGTGCACTGTACCCTTCCAAAAGTCTGAGTTCCTCACATCACTCCAGTTAAAGACTTAAGTTTTGAAGACCCAACTCAGATTATGACAAATCCTTGAATGATAATGAGACAGAATTTTCTATATGTATGGTGGGTTTGCGTTTCTTAGTGAATTATTTCTTTCTCCAATCAGTTGCCAGGGAGACATCTGGCAGAAGCGGGGGTGTGGCCCTGTATGTAAATGGTGGGTGATCAAGACACAAAGAAATGGTTGATCGCCCTGGCTGAATCTTT
>WBMZ01016171.1:0-18853 GCA_013400975.1 Atrichornis clamosus
CTTCCGTGGCACTTGCTTGGTGTTTTGAACTGTGAGCTTCGTCAAAGGGATGGTAACATGTGCTGACAGAAGAGAAAGAACACTACCTTCAGTAGCAGCACTGAATCATCTTTCTTCTTCTTTGTCTCAACTTTGTTCTGGAGAGAAGAGTTCAGAAAAGTGTGGGAAATTTTTCAGTCTCACACTGTTATGTTATTTTCGTGATTGTGGCACTAGTTTCAGAGGATGCTTCTGACCATTTGATGTAAAAGTTGAGTTTACAGGGTCTTTTGAGTCCATAAAATTCATGCAGTTTTTCTGCTGCAAACAAACCAAGCCAATGCATCTGCAGAACTTTCAGTGGATATATTTTTCTTCAGCAAACTGCTTATATACTTATGTGGTACTGTAGACAAAATGTCTGTTCTCGATTTCTGTGCTCTCATTGCCTTTTTACTGTAGTTCATTTCAGTTTACTAAGGACTGATAATACATTTCTGAAGCTTGTTCAGATTCTCAAAACTGATGAAATGGATATTGTGTTGCTTGTTCTGTAAACTTCTTCTTTATTAATCAGTTACCTTGAGGTAGAAGGCAAAATCTGCCTAAGGTTGCAGTGTTGTCTTTTTCAGGAAAGGGCAGGAGAAGAATGTGGCACTTGCTAAGGTTTCAGGGTTTAAAAACAACAGCTTTCACTTTCTGTCTTTGGTATGAGGGCTGTTTCAGAAAGACAGAAGTTGGAACATAGATAATATGTAATTTGGATGACATGTTGGATTTTTTGTTTTGTTTAGTTTTGTTTTCTTACCTGCAGTGTGATCAAACACTAGAATAAGTTGCCCAGAGAAGCTGTGGAGCTTTGGAGGTATTCAGGATTTGACTGGAGAAGTTTCTATGTGAGCCTTTTTGCACCTTGCTGTGAGCAGGGCTTTATGCTAGATAAAGACTCATATTCAAACATTCTTTCCAACCTAAATTGTTCTCTGACTCTGATTTTAAGTTTTGATAATCCTCAGGGACAGAGAATCCCCCACTCTTTCTGGGCTTGACCAACTACAGTGGTGAAAAGTTTTTTTCTCATGCTTCTAGTTGGAATTTCATATCTTCCAAATAATGCCCACTGTTGTTTACTTCTGAACTGTCTCTATTTCTAGTATAATCCCTCTGTTGAGGACAGGAATAAGATTTGCCTCTCCATTTTTTATTCTGAGTCTGGATAAACAGATTTCTGTCATCTTTTCTATGTGTGTCACATGCTTCAAACCCCTTGCTGTCTTAGCAGCATTTCTCTGTAGACAGTGACACAAAGTGAGGAAAAGTACTGAATTGCTAACAAAAATGTACCAAAAAATTTGGAACACCAAATGATTATGTTTGATTCTGTTGTGCTAAGTAAAACTTGTTTCCCAAGAGAAAGGTTTTTTAAAAAATAAAAGTAAAAATTTAAAGTTCATGTGCACCTTCTGTGATATGCAAACTTTGTGGTTAACTGTATGTGCAAATAAGAGATGGAAAATGAAGACTTCTGTGGTCTCACAGAAAGGAAGGGAGGAGGTTGGCTGCAAGGAATTTATTGCCTTTAGAATAATATAACTAGAGAGATTATATAACTTACTCTAGATAGTAAACAGTTCAAGCAAAATTGCTATATGACAAGTCAGAATTTGTGTGTGATTCATTGTGAAAAAGAAGGGAGAGTAGTAACTTGCTAATGTGGAAACTGTCCTCATCCAGCCCTTCACCATATTTCTTCCTACATTTTTCTTCACTTGTGAAGGATAGTCAGCTTTCCCACACCTCACTCCCCCCTTTTTTTATTTGCCTGCCAATGCCCTTGTGCGATTAATAATGAGCAGACAGGTTGTACAGAAGAATGAGCTCACAGCCACCCTTTCAATTGTTTTTGCCTTTTGCTGAGTTTCCAGTTTAGTCTCCATAGTTGGTTTTGTTGTTCAGAAACAGAAAAGGCATTTTGATGTAAGCGGTTGCACGTTCAGTTCATAAAGGCAGTTCACTAAATATACATCATCAGCTCATAGAGCAATCTTTATGGATAAACTTTTCCCCTTAGTACACTGAAAGTAATGAAACAGCTAATCCTAGAAATCTTTTCCAGGCATGGGAAGGACAAGAAAGTCATCAGGAATAATTAGCATGGCTGATCACCAAAGGAAAGTCATACTGAATCAATCAGTAAACTTCTACAATTAAATTACTGCCCCAGTAGATAAGGGAAGAAGAGAGTAGTATAGTGCCTACCTGGGCTTCAGTAAGGCCTTTGATGTGGTCTCTCATAAGAGTCTCACAGCCCTCAAGCTGTTGCTATAGGGGTTGCATGGGCAGACAGTGCAGGTGGATTGAAAACTGGCAGAATGGTCGGGCCCTGAGGGCAGTGATGAACTGTGCAAAGTCCAGTTGGAGACTGGAAATTAGTGGTGTACCCCAGGAGTCCATACTGAGTCCAGTCCTATTTAACATCTTTATTAATCATCTTCATGATAAGCCAGAGTGTAGTCTCAGTTTGCTGGTGACACAAAGCTGGGGGGAGTGGCTGAGAGGTCATCCAGATGGGATGGTTGACATCCAGAGGGGCCTAACAGGCTGGAGAAATGGGCTTACAGGAACCTCAGCAAGAATGCAAAATCCTGCACCTGGTGAGGAAGAACCACACACACCAGTGCATGCTGGAGGCCACCTGGTTGGAAAGGAGATTGGTAGTAAAGGACCTAGGGGTACTCGTGGACACCAAGTTGAACATGAACCAACCAGAGGGTGTTCTTGCTGTATGGAAGCCTACTGGTATCCCAGGCTGCATTAGAAGTATTGCCAAGCAAACAGGGTGTTCCTTGGCCTCTGCTCGGCACTGGGGAGGTCTCATCTGGAGTGCTGCAGTCAGCTCTAGGCTCCCCAGTAGAAGACTGATACGGAGCTACTGGAGAGAATCCAGCAAAGGACTGTAAAGATGATGTATGGACTGGAGCATCTCTCTTATGAGGAAAGGCTGAGAGAGCTGGAATTGTTTAACCTGGAGAAGAGAATGCTCAAGGCGAATCTTGTCCATGTATATAAATAACTGAAGGGAGGGTGCAAAGATGATGGAGCCTGGCTCTTTTCAGTAGTTCTCAGCCACAGGACATCTCTGTAATTCTGTGATATATAGTAGCACTAGCTGCTTCTGGTTGAGGAGTCCAAGATAGATATGAATACTCTGTATTTACACAGGCTTTTTGGAATGAAAGCATCTTAGCATAACCTTAAAAATGTTCACACAACCTTAAAAAGAAAGGAGTATTTTCTTTTTAACGGATAGACATTCATCATAAGAATGATGAAAAAAAAGAAAAGGAGAAATGTGTTCTGCATAGCCTTGTAATGGCATCCCATTACCTCTGATCTTTTATAGAAATGTATCAGTTCAGTGAGAGCATAATGTACAAGGAATTAACGTTGCTTGAATTTTGTATTCTTGGAAACAAAGGGATCCTCCCATTTCACAGAAGTTTTGCCAACAGCAAATCAGCAGGATTTCAATTGTAATATTCTGTCACATGTGGGAAGGGGCGCACCAGTGACTTTATATGCAACTTAGGAAAAGGCAGAAGTTCTGAGTAAAAAACAATTTGGAGAAAAAAATGTTCACCTTGCAGCTACTGCCTTAATGTTCATTTTACATATTGTGACTCCTATGATGCAGGAAGCCTTCTGATCCATCGTGGACTGAAAGACCCGCAGGATGCGAGATCACTGTTGTTCTTGCTCTGGATTTATACTGTTCCTTGTGCTGGGGTTTTAGGTTTTGTTTAACTGGTTTTTGGGACAAAAAGATAATATTTTTTAAACTGCCAAGCTATTGCCCATCCTCAGTTTTCCTTGTTGTCTTGAAACATGTTGCTGTTTTCACTACAGACTGACAGGAAAAGGAAAGGCTTGTGTGACACACTGCAAGCTTGTTGCTATCATCTTGTAAAGATGCACCTTGATTTTTTGATAAGGTATCTGTGTTGTGGTCTCATCAGAATGTAGTCTTG
This sequence comes from Atrichornis clamosus, assembly GCA_013400975.1. Classification (NCBI taxonomy): domain Eukaryota; kingdom Metazoa; phylum Chordata; class Aves; order Passeriformes; family Menuridae; genus Atrichornis; species Atrichornis clamosus. Next base: position 4,008 of record WBMZ01016171.1, read on the forward strand.
ATATAAACAGCACATTTCTCAAGTTTACCACTGGGAATAGTTTTCTGGGAACTTGCTTCATTATTGACATGAACCATTCTATTAATCCTCATTTTACTGTTTCTTCTTGCATATTAATATGTGTGCATTTCCTTTCATATTGCACTCACAAAGATTTTAGTATTTGTATTACTAAATATGTTGCTGTACAAGAATTCTCATGTATTTTTATTTCAGTTTGTGTATGTTCCAATCTGCTTAAGGGGAGCAGAGGCAAGCCTGCCTTGATCCACAACTGAGGAAAGGAACTGGGTTCTAAACATACACAAAAGTGAGATTAAAACACAAACGAGGTTAAATGTTGGGATCCAAAGCAATAATATAACTTTATTTTTTATAGAAGAGGAAGGAAAGAGAGAAAAATAGAAAAGTAGGACAATGTCAGAATAATTATGAGAAGCACAGGAAAGGGGTTGCCACCACCATGGGTCCAGTGCTGGCTCATATAGTGCAAAGGGGGAGATTTGCGTCGGGTGCGAGGGCTCTTTCCCCGGTGAAGTCCCTCCAAGAGCAGTCAGGGAAGCCAGCGAGGGAGCAGAGCCACGGCGGCAGGACCAGCGATGGGAGGACAAGGGGGTTGTGTGGGAGAGCATGAGTGGCCTTGTAGGAGCAGCCAGGAGAGCGAAGGACAGCACAGACAGCAAAGATTCCAGCAGTCTGTAGATTCCAGCAGCACAGCTTAGCGTAGCCAGTTAGGTAGTTTCTTATATAATGGGTATGGAGCGTGACAATCCTCACATAGACTTCATAAAGTTAAGTGGCTGGCCTGCCTGATGTATCAAAAAGTTTATGTCTTACTCACTTGATGTATCAAAAAGTCTGGTGCTAGCTCACTTAGTGTATTAACTACAAGCTCTATTAATAGCTTTCAACAGGGTTCCTCATTTTCTAAAATAAAGCTGTTTCTAAAGTTTTTGTTAGAGGCATCTTAAAACATTAATTTTCATTCTCAATCTTCGAAGAGGCAACGGAGAAACAATCCTTGCTTTCTGTTCGCTCACTACAGTGTCTTGAGGCAAATTTCATACATTTTGCACCATGCCTTTGAAACAGAGGAGCAGAAGCTGTAGTCTTTCTTTTTCAAATAATGATTAAACTTACCATTACAAATTCTCAGAATAGCAGTCTGTCCTGAGAATGAATTTGGTGAAGGAAAAGGCAGTCATCTAGAGTTTCTGAGACTTCTGTCTGGATGTGACAATACAGAGCATATGCACATCTAGATAAAACTGATTTTCTGTAAAGTAGTGGTATTTAAATACAAGGAAAGTAAATATGTGGTAAGTTTAATTAATTTCATGTTGGATATTGCCCTTGTCTTGCATTTGGAATCTTCCTGGTTATAAGGTGCTACCAGGTCAATGTGAACAAGAAAACTGTACATAAATAGAGAGAGCAATGCTTCTTCCTAAGCCTTGTCTTGATTTCTATTTTTTCAATACAGAAAAGTAACCACTTTTACTAATAACACCACAATTCTGCAAATAGTACTCTGAGGCTGCAAAGTAGAAGTCCCTTAAGGTCATTTAGCAATGCTGTTTTGAGAAATGAATGCCCCAGTGGTCATTTTCTTTCAGATAATGACATAAGTCACACCTCTACAACACCTTTCCCCTTGGGGCCTTATGTGAAAGTAAATGCTGCAGAGCAGTGCAGTGTTGTATGTGTCACTGTTGGGCATGTTTGAAAGGAGAAAAGCAGAAGCTTGGAACCTGAGATTCTCTGTAAGTTTTTATGTATGTAGACAAATTCCCTCAAAACAGATGTTTTGTAAATGGTGTGGAGGGTGTGTGGCTTCCATGATGTACAAGTTACAGCATTCGTTTCCAGTCTGACTAGATTCAAGAGTCCTGTTCCTCTTGGTATTCAAGCATCTTTTCCAAGTTTCTGACAATTTAATGTTCAGTATTGAAAGATACTAAACACATGTTGTCCTATGGAAGAGTTATGTGTTACTTTGAAAGCCTGTTTGTTAGGTTTCATTAACGAGCATTTATTTGCTCTAAGGATGGGTAGAGAGGGAATGACGTTTTTAATGAAAAATAAGTTTCCCAGAGCATTTACTTCACTGCCATGGAGCCCATGTCACTTCTGTCTCTAAAATTGTAGTGGGTTAACACTGGCTGGACACCAGGCACCCACCAAAGCCGTTCTATTGCTCCCCTCCACAGCTGGACAGGGAGGAGAAAGTATAATGAAGGGTTCATGGGTTGAGATATGGACTGGGACAGATTACTTATCAAATACCATCACAGGCAAAACAGGCTCAACTAGGGAGATGAATTGAATTTATTACTAACTAAAGCAGAGCAGGATAATGAGAAGTAAAATAAGCCTTTGAAACTCCTTCCCCCCGCCCCTCCTTCTTTCCCGGCTCTAATTTATTACTAACTAAATCAGAGCAGGATAATGAGAAGTAAAATAAGCCTTTGAAACACCTTCCCCCCGCCCCTCCTTCTTTCCCGGCTCTACCTCCTACCCCCGCGGTGCAGGGAGACAGGGAATGGGATTTTGGTCACTTCATCACCCATGGTTTCTCCTGCTGCTCAGGGAGAGGAGTTGTTCCCATGCTGGACTGTGGGGTCCCTCTCTCAGGAGACAATTCTCCATGAACTTCTCCAACTTGAGTCCATTTCACAAGTAACAGCTCCCTGTGAACTGCTGCAACGTGAGTCCATCCCACAGGCAGCAGCACCCCTCAAACTGCTGCGGCGTGAGCCACTCCTCCATGGGGTGCAGTCCTCCAAGGACAGGCTGCTCCATGGGTCAGGAAGAACAGGGCCCCTGTCTCCATGGATCTTCCACAGGATCACAGCCTCCTTCCAGGTCCAGCCTGCTCCAGCATGGGCTCCTCCATGGGCTGCAGGGGCACAGCTGCTTCGCCAGAGAAATCCCAGCTCCAGTGGCTGGAGCACCTCCTGTCCCTCCTCCACTCTCCTTGGTGTCTGCAAAGCTGTTCCTCACATCTCACCCTATTCTTCTCTGGCTGCTATTACAACTGTGCAACAACTTTTCTTTTTCTTCTTAAATACATTATCATAGAGGTGTTATCACCATTTCTAACTGGCACAGCCCCAGTGGCACATCTGTCTTTGGAGCTGCAAGGGATTGACTCTGCTGGACATGGAGGAAGCTTCCAGCAACTTCTCACAGAAGCTACCCCTGTAGCCCCACCTCTACCAAAACCAGGCTATGCAAAACCAATACATCCTAACAGATGGTATACATGAAAAAGATATCCAGATTTTAGCTGTCTTTGTTCATTTTAGCTCCATTTCCCCTACTTTGCAAAAGTCTTGTGTGTTTTCTCTTCCCCTGATTTTAAAACATAAACTTAAGGATCAAAGAGGCTGCTTCCATTCCAAGCACACCAGTTAGCATGCTTCTATATTGTTATGTGAAATACATTTCTTTTTCTTTTTGTGTAGTCAAATTTCCTTTGTCTCAATGACAATGAAATGGATTTTTAAGGAGCCTGACATGACTCAGTGGATGGGAAGTCTTTGCTCGATGCCATTTCATAGACTGCCAATTTGGCAACATTAGAAATAACTTTCAGTCCTTCTAGTTTGTTACTTCTCTTATGAATCTGAGAGTTTAGAATAAATTTGTCTTTTGAAGCAATGAATTCTAGCTGTATTACATAATGTTTTCTATATTGGTGGAGCCATGCTTTTGTGCTTTGATGTTGACATAATGGGTTTTGAACATGGCTGATTCCTATGACTTCCTCATATCTTTGGTGCTTAGAACTTGATTATTAATCAAAAGTATCTCATACTGAAACTCTCTTCCAAAAGGCTTTGACATAATTTGTGCTATTTACTTTTCTGCTAAATGATTGTAATTTTATGTAATGACAAGAAGCAAACATTTTTTTGTATCCTATTGCTGGAAATTAGTAGGTATTTGCACAGTCGTTGTCACTAGCAAAGATTTAAATCTTGGTAGCATGTTAAAATATCTGTATTAAGAATAATTGATTTCTCATGCATGTTTTTTGTTTTGTTTCTTTTCTTCCAATAGAAAACCGTTGCATCTCCAACTGTTTCACGCCTTACAGATACTTCAAAATTCACAGGTTCTCACAAAGAGAGGTTTGATGCCAGTGGGAAAGGAAAAGGCAGAGCTGGCCGAGAAGATCTGGTGGATAACTCAGGATATGTATCTGGTTATAAGCATGCAGGCACATACGATCATAAAGTACAAGGAAACAAGTAAGGCTGAGGGTTTACAACACAGAGGGGGATAGAGTATATATTTGTAAGAATGATGTTATGAATCCCACATGTTTTGGTTATTGTGAATGTTGAGACTATGTTGTCAAGAAGTTGTCTTCAGGAACTGGAACTGATTTCAACATCTACTGAGCTACTTGCAGCACAATGCCACTTCTTTACATTCCTCATGCATATATTGGCAAAAATAAATAAATGTATAGGTAAAAAAAAAAAAATTTTGTTGAGCTTTAGACAAAAAAAGCCTCCAACAAACAACAAAGCCAAAGTCAAGAGCAGTTATACTACACTTTGTTAATTCAAGCAAAATATCTCAAACATTCCTAGATGACCAGTTGCCCTGATGATGTCAAAGAGAACCTCTTGAAAAGAGGATCTTTCATAGCAGTCTTTCTGAAGAATATCCCATTACTTACACAGTTTGATTTGACTGCTGTCTTGGGGTTTCTTTAAAAATGTCTTATATGGGATGTGGCACTTTCCTTAAAACATTCAACAGTACACTATTGGGGAGTAAAGTGGTTGTAATATACTAGGTGCTAGTTTGTAATTGTCATATTCCACTCATGGAAAAACTGAAAAAAAGCTATTTCTAGAACTATATAGGCTCTAAAGTATTTTATGTCAACAGAAAGAGTTGGAAAATACTGGCCCTTACTTTCCTCCTGTCTGTACCCTTTGCTTTTTACTGTGTGTAGTGTAGCATGGTTCTGACTGGCTGGATTTAGATGGAGCTACTGTACTAACCTGACAGGTGAAGAACAAGACATTACTGAGAAAGTCTGTTAAGGCTTTTTGCAGTCTGTTTTCAAGTTTGCACTGCCTCACATTGGAAATGAAGGGGCCATTAAGCTAATAATGTTTTAAAATGTTGTTTATGACTAAACACTGCCAATCAGATTACTATTAAATGAATGTTGTTATGCACATAGGTTGGCACATGGTCCCTTTAAGCTCTAACATATGAAAGGAAAGCTTATGGCCCCTTGGAATAAGGACGTTTACAATTAATATCTATGTAATTAGGTGCAATTTGCCCGCAAAAACATCCCAGCCATTATAACTGGGCTACATTTTATGTTAGATTTGTTTGAAGCCAAGGGCTCTGATTCTCTGTTCACTCTTGCTGCCAAACTTGGGAGCAATAGTATTGCTGAGAATGGCTTTCCACTGTTACCAGGAGAATTAGTTCCACAGATTTAAGTTACAGGCAGCAGAGTGTGACCTGCCTGGGGTCCAGAATGCCAAAAGAAATTAATTGGAATAAAAATAACTTTTTTTTAAAAATATTGGTTGAAAAGGAGAAAAAACGCCGTTCCAGTTTTCTGCAAGAGATGAACAAGTACCCTAATGTATTACTCTGTTTCTCTAAAGTTATGAAAGTTATGATGTTCAGTATTCAAAACCAACTCTGCAGTTCTACCGTGCTTGCTTTCAAAAAGAGCTCATGCACTGATTTTCATGTTCAACTCTGAATAAAGATTAATAGATGTATTGCTCTCCCCCACCCATAGCAGCATCCCACTCAGAGTACATAAATGTAGGTGAGCAGTTTGTATTTGGCCAATGTATGGAAAGGAAGCACTGTTTTTCAGCCCTTAAACTGTTCTTGTTTTGTTCTGCTGCTGTTGAGTGACAGTTTTTCTTCTAACTTTGCCTTCAGTGACCCTTTGAGCCCATACATCAGCCAAAAACCAAAGCAACAACAGCAAACAAAAGGCAAGAACTTCCTTGTGGACTTAGACATCCTTTTGTTTATTTATAATTTTTTTTGGTGTTTGTTTTTAAGAGGGAGGGAAGTTTGCCAAAAGTCAGCAGCAGTTCTTGTAAAGATTTAAATGGCTTTTCCCATGGATAGCTTTGGTTACCTGGGAAAATTTTTAATGTATGTAAAGATGCTCAGGATGAGAAGCATTCAGCTTTGTGAACCTTTTTCAAGAGTTACCCAGTGTTCTTGAAGAATGTTTTTATCCACTACTATGTTGCACTGGTGACCTGTCACACTCCAAAGCAGAAAACAGCATACTTGATATCAACAATGACTGCATTGTTCTGGCATGGTAGTAAATTGTCTAAATGTAGAGAACCTTCTTCTACGTCACTTGTGCCTGTGCACCTGAAGAATGCTTCAGGCTAATCCTGTTTTTTTATGAATAAAAAGGCTGAGCCTCTAACACTTGATGAATCCTTCAGCTAAGTTACAGGCAAAACCAGTGTCCCTGTTTTTCCCATTGACTTGTCTAAAAACTTAGTAGTAACTGAAAAGATCTTCACCCAGCCTGAATAAAGGGTGAAGTCCAGCCTATTGCACAGTCCTGCCAGCACACTGTTGATCTGTTTGTTACTAGCTAGCTGCCTTGTCTGGCACCTTGAGTGACACTTTGCTTTTAGGTGCACAATGGACAGGCTTTCTCAGGTACCCAAATACAGTGTTAGTAATATCAGCGTGTTGCCACATAGAAGGAGTGATTGGTTAGGAAGGTTTTAAGTTGTTAGTTCAAAGTGAGAGAGACTAGCACACATAAGACAGAGGGCGTGCAAGGGAAGAGGGAGTGCGGACAGCTCCAAGCTGACACTGTCTAGAAATTGAGCTACTCTGTTTGCTTTTAAGAGGCTGATGGAATGAGCTGAGGTTCTGCCAGAGTTTACTTTGCATGGCTTGTGCAGTATAAAATCCCTGCCATTGAACCAAAGCACTTTATATGGACCTAATGCAAATGGAAATTCTTCCATTGGCATAGTAAACTTGGGATCAGGACCTGAGAAGATAATTCAGATAATTTTTTTTTGAGGAACACACTTCTATGTTTCTTCTTTGTTTCTACAGTCTGATAGTTTAAAACTTCAAACTGGTGCATGAAAATAAGTCATTCTGATGTTACAGTTACAAAGGAAAGCTGTAGCTGGGAAGATAGTACTTTTTAAAGATTTTTCTCTTTTACTCTACTTGCTGTGAAAGATAATGGCTATGAATAAAAGTATCACATGCAGCTGTATATTAGTATGCACCTACTTAAGCTCTTATTTTTTCAGTATCAGTAGGAAATTAAAAGCCTATACTTGCTTGATTATTAGCTCGTAAGTTCCAGGCTTGCTTAGGCAAAGTACATTTTCTTATTCATCTGCTATTCCCTCAACTCTCAGGACAGTAAGTACAGCTGGTACCTCAAAGATGACAGGGTGAGATAGCTGAGGAGGTTGCAGAAGGTGCCCCATTTTCAGCCCTTACAGTGTTGTAGAGCGTATTCTCTTCCAGTGCTGCAGACTGTAACAAAATGTCATGTCTGAAGTAAGGACATGGGAACCTAATAAGGTTTACTGTCCTCTCTTTTTTGGGGGGCATCTCAACTCATTCTATCTAAATTTCCAGCTTGATTTTCATTATCTTACACTATGCAGCACAGTCTTATGTGACATCTTCTGTAAAACCCTGTTGTTCCTAATTATCTTTGTTTTCATTACTACAGAAGATGCTACCAGAAGAAATGTGGTCAGAAAGTTCAAGTAGCTTTTAGAAATAATTGCCTTAAGGAACAAACTCAAACTTTATTTAAGTACTGTGATAGTACACAATCTTACCTGTATATCTACTGAAGCTTAAACTGACCATCAAAATCTTTGCAAGATTGAGGGCAAGAAATTAAAATCCTTACTGAGGCAAATGAATAGTCCTTACAAATAATTTTCTAAAACTGACCTAGTTTTTAAACAAAATATGCAGAAGTCAAAACATGCTTGCTTACCAATTCCCTTTAGTCACTCCATGAGCTTTAGTTGAGAGCTTTGTTGAGAGTTTTGCAACCATCAATATGGAAATATCAAACCCAAAATTATTGTCCTGCCCTTTATGGTTATCAAAGCTATCACAATAGTGTTACTGAGAAGCAGACATTAAAAACCACATTGTTTCAAGAGTCATATATGAACAGTTGTCATTAATTGGAATCAAATATTTGAAATCCCAAGGGAAGTGTTGAATATTGGACAGTAGTCAAAATCTAGTCCCCCCTTTTTGTTTTTTAAACCTATAATACTTGTTACCTCCTTTTCATTTAGGGAAGGGAAGGGGAGATTTCAAAACTACTCACGTCACAGCTTGTGGTTTGCGTCAGCATAAAGATTGTCCTTCAAAGATATTTTGAAGTAGATATTTTACTGACCTTACCTAAATTAAAAATTCCTCTGACAATTTTTTAGCATTATGCAAAGCTTTGCTAACAAATTAGCATTTCAGTCTTCTGTATTTTCCCTCTATTGGCTCAATTAATGCTTTTTATGGTAGCTGGAATTAAGCAGAGCAAAAAGGCAAATGACTACTATGGGTTTGGCTTGCAAGTGATAGGCATCCCAGCCATCTGTAACCATCTGTAGAGAAAATCCTCATGTATATTCCTCCAAACCCAAAACTTTAAAGTTGTAATTGATAGGTTTTTTCCTTAAGGCTTTTCATAGTTATAAAATGAATTTTAATTCTTTGTGCCTGCATGTATGATACTAAAAACATAACCCTGCCTTCAGTGATGCATGTGTTCTGGGGGTACGTGCCTGTCATTCGTGAATAAGACTTCTCTGCTTGCACTGACCAAGAGCAAACCTTTTACCTTCATGACAGAGCAAATGTAATGTGTTGCACTAGTATGTGTCCTCCTAACTGATGCTAGCCTTGCATGTGTGCCAAAATAACTACACCTTTGTGTACATTGTTAGTAGTGTGAATACTATGTTCTTGGCTTGTCACTTAGTTGGTACTAAGTAATGTCATGCACAAGACTTGTGTAGGTTTGTGTGTGTGTACACATACTCTCTGGATCTAGCCTAAGTAGTTAAACTGTACAAATATTGATGCAAACCTTAAATCTTATTAGGGCCAAGCTCTAGTCCTGTAGCCAATGCTGTTCAGCTTGGCCACTTGGGAACATGGCCATTCTCCCTTCAAAGCATGGAGGTAAAGATCTAAGGAGGCTTTTATGGTTTTACCTGTCTACCCTGTTCAGAGGGAAACCACTCTTCAGCAATTCTAAGATAGACATGGTGTGACATGAGGAATTTCTCCATAGTATGGAAGTAGGAGAGAGAGAATTAGGGTGAAAGCAAGCTTTTCTCTGAGTACTCTCAAGAAACCATTTAAAATTATGTTCTGCATGGGCTGTATATTTTTCTTTGCCCCAGCTTTGTGAAGCAAGTTGACACTCATTGTGTAAACACACAGTTGTTCATCATCCATTAGTAAGTATAACAGGAAACAAGAATGTCATACAATGCCTGTGGCCTCAAGTCTTTCTTGGACCTTTATTAAATACCATAATGACAGCTCTCAAACATGTGTGAAATTCTCAAAGTCAGGAGTACCTCAACTTGATACAGATGCACCTCCTGTATTTGGAGTGTTTGCCCATAAAATAGCATTTAAATGTTCGCTTGCTCATTTTGTGCAACCCCCAAGTGCCCATTTGGCTTACTTAATATAAGCTAGAAATGATGGTCAGGGTCATTGTTTTTAAGTCTTCAGAATCCTAAAACTAGTGAGAGACCTGCAGTTGTATTCATGCTTGCTCATCAAACTCAAAACCAGTGCTTTGAATGATGTCCCAGCTAAGAATGATGCCTCCAGAAGTAAGAGAATATTGCAGATTGAACCTCCATGTCTTAATTGTCCAAGTAATTTATTTTTACAGGGAGAAATATCTGTTAATATATTTGGTATTTTTTCATGTTTTTCAGTATATTAACCTTGGTACATTGCTTCAAAAACCCTATGGAGAAGGTGGATTTCTAAACAAGTTTAAGATACAACTCTTTGCTTTGTTGTCAGAAAACAGTTGAATTAGCTTGTTTCATTCAAACTAATTGATCATCCACTGAAGGCAGACTTTGGCAAGAGCAAGCCTGATCATAAATAAAAGGGAAAAAAATCCAGTCTCTTTGCTGGGCGTTCTTGACAGACATTTGCAATGCTGGTAGACTGAAATGATTTTGTATAAAATAAGTTACCTTTTGTATTCATGCACACATGCATGCACGCAGGCACTACTTGGGGGCATGGATATACAGGAGGGCAAAACTACAGAAGAGGCTTTTTTTTTTTTTTTTTTTAACCTTACATTTAGATGTTGACATTGAAATGCCGAACTGACTAACCTGATTTGGAAAAATGATAAGATACTACCATATTCCATTCAGCTAAACAGCCAATGAATTAATTTTATAATACAGTTATACAGCATCTCTTTTTTGTGAGTTACTGTAAAGCTCATGGCACTGTACAAAGAGAATTTTTATGTAAACATTTGTAAAGGTCTTAAAGATAATGCTCATCATAATTTCCCCTTACCTCCAGTTATCTTTATGCAAGATTTTTCTATTACTTTGCACATTTTTCAGAAACCATCAGAAACATGAATAAAGTTACACTCATGTTAATTAAAAATTTGGCCCTAAAAATACACTAAATCCATCCATCTTTGCATTTTGATCAGGAGCTATATTATAGATGAACAAAAAAATAGGAAGAAAAGATGGCAATCTGTATCCCCACAGGGTTGAATTATGTTAAGTTCCAGTTTACATCAGATGAGTTTCTGTATGTGTGCATTTGCTCAAATGCTATTTTTAAACAAAGTAATTAAATAATGTGAAATAATGCAACCTAGTCTCTGTTAAATAGGGTTATATTAATGCAACTGAAATGCTGTGTATATCTGTAATATTCATGCTAATTATGTACTAGATCTTTACAAAGGCTTTGTATAAAGTCAGTTAACCTACAAACTGATATCCTGTATACAATTGTGTTGGCCAACTACTTTTGTTAGCAACGTAGTGTATGAAATGGGAAGATCATAGACAAAAACAAGTTAGACTGTGCAAAAAAGTGTGTTTTTAATCTTTGTGCTGTGTTCAGAATATATCAGCTTTTGCAAATTCTTGCAACAGGGAAATTTTTTTGTATAATGCTTATAATACAAAGTAATGTGTCTTTACATTCTGTAAATCAGAGAAATGGTAAATGTTGGGTAAGTATATTGAATTTTATTCTTAGCAAGATTTTATGTTTCACAGATTTAAATATTAGAGAAATATATATTTATACAGAAGTATAATTTTTTGTTTGAGATGGATTTTCTTCAGTCATGAACCATTTATTTATCCACATTACGCTGTATTCCTTTGCTAGCTTGTTTATCAGTCCGTGCTGTTCCAATATCCATTTCTAATTTGATTTAGATGTTTTGATTCTCTATTTGCACAAATCTGGATGTGTGCATGCTGTCAGGACCTGATCATGAAATGTAGAGGCAAAACTGTTTTGTCTTTGATTACCTGGAGCACTAATTAAAATATAATCATTAAGCAGTTGACATATGGAGATAGATCTTGACATAGTCTTCCTTGGAACACTGTACACTATGATAAAAACCTTCAGTGAAGCTTACTAGTTTTTGTTCTTATTTTCATTTGCCTTTCATCAAACGGGAAGCTACTGTGTGCTAATAATTATCTGCAATATTTATAATTGCAGGCATTGCAAACATTAACATTCAGCTGTACTAGCCTACTGTGTTCACTGTGAAATTTTCAACACAGTAAAAATTGTACATGATCATTTAACCTTGCAAGTTTACTTTTTTCTCACTAATTTAACACTGAATCTTCTTTTCATTATTGCAAATGAACAACTTGAGCATAGCATTTCTAAATCTTAACTACAGTAGATAAACATGTCCTAAGCAAATATTTTTTAATCACTTGATGAAGGGGGCCAGGCACCATCCAGTGCAAAGCACACTGGGCAAAATCTTATCCCCACTGCAGCCAGTGCTGAAATTCTAGCTGGCATTAGCAAAACTAGAACCACCATTACCAAGGGGTTAATACGCTTAGTAGCCTTGAGAAGCGGTTATCGGGGAGCACAGCAGTGATTCTCTATTTCCATGTCATTGTTAATTTAAAACTACTACTCTTCAATCTTTAAAATAAGTAAAAGAAACTTGAAGGGGGGATCATATACTACTGGTTTGTACTAGGTTTTTTCAGGAAAAGGAAACAAATTTATATATATATATATGCAATATATTTTTACACTGTTTATTAATGCTAGAAAGTATTAAATGTATTACTTTGTGTGAATGTTAAAGTAATGACAATGTTATGAATGTTTTAAACCTTTTGAAGTTGTCATGTTAAATTCTAAACCCCCATTAACAATGGAAAAGCTACTTTGTCTGCAACATTATTGTTGATGTTTTAGGGAAAAAGTTCAAGTGCAGCAGTTGTTTTGATTAGCACTGTAAAAGCTTGGCTTGAAAAGTTGTAGTGAAATCCATATTTTAAACACCATTTTTTTAAAGCATAGCTTCTCATAAAGTACATTACTGCTGTTGACTGACTGTATAAAATTGTATTTTTAGTTGGTAAAGTGATCAATAAATGTGTTACTACGTCAGTTATGGGATTTATTGAAGTAAATGGTATTTGCTGATAAATTTTGTTAGCAACAGTTATTTTACAGTTTAGATGTTCATTCAATTACTAATGAATTATAAACTACATCTAAATAGTCTCTGAACATCCAGCTGTTTGGTTCTGGGCAGAATCTATTTCTTCTTTATCATTTATTTTCTTAGTTTGAATAATGACTAAAGCTGACCATTAATATTTTAAGAACTCTAAGATGATACTTGAATAGCCATGATAATGGTGATCCACCAAATGAGATCTGTTAGGGATGAAACAATTTGTTCTTAACTAGCTACATAAGATAGAGTGATTCTCAGTGCAAAAGCCTGAGTTACTTCTCTAACCTTCTCTGAGTGGTGTTGAAAATATTTTACTTATAAGGAAAGTCATTTGCTTTACAGAACATTGTTTTAATGATGTTACATTCTAAATTAAAAAATAGACCTTTTGTTTATACATAACAATATTATTCAGCTCTCCAGTAGCAATAATACCATTATTTTATTCAAGTAACAGAAGACTGAAGTATTTAACGCAGAACATCATAACAGCATAATTGGGACATATCATATTGTCCCATCATAATGGGACAATAAAAAAACAAGTCACAGTGCTGCTCTAGAAATGTGGCAGTCACCTGTTAATTGAAAAAATGAGCAGTCAATTGCTAATCTGCAGTGGCAAGGAATTGTGAGTAGCAACTACAAGGAAACATAACAGCTTACAGCTACCCTGTCTCTTTTCCAGTTCTCAAACTGGAAATGGTGTTCTCTGTGCTCACACACTAGACACATACCTTCTTTAGAAATGCATTTTAAGTGGAATCTAATACACTTGTGTCCCGAGATAGCTTTTTTTCCTGCATAGAGACCACGTACTGTCCCCTCCTGTACTCCTTTTAACTCTTACCATGTATGGTTACTGAAGCTGTGAGAAACATAGTAAAGCAGAACCTGTAGGGATTACTAAACGAAAAATCAATATTTTTCTTTACCATTCAAAAAACCTTTAAGATAGGGGAAGGTGGTACTCTTCCACCTTATAAGAATATAAGATCTGTATTTTCAAAAGATTTTTTATTATTTTCTTGTAGGGCTTCTAGAAATGCCCACTCACCCCTACACACCACTTCCACACCAGGACTTTAAAAGGAAAAAAAAACTTCTGCTAGGGTGTGTTCTCTTTACTCCAGGAATACAATTATTTGGGCTACTTTTCTCTATGTGTAGCTACTATTGAAATAACTACACACTCCTCCTCTCATGTCTGTATGTCAAATGTAGGCTGATTTCTCCTGGTTCTATCATCAGCTGTTCTACCACAGCCAGGACTGTACAGAGGAAGGTGTGGAGGCAAAAAAAGCCTACCTCTGCCAAATCTAAGTCTTCAGGGGACTTAACCTGGTCTTCTAGTTAGCCTTTTTTTTCATTTCCTCAGCTTTCTATCTAACTGCACTGATTTATTAATAATGTAAACTAATCCAGGCTCATCTAAAGTTCAGATACTTACAGATAAGTATTCATTAGATCCCCTCTCAGTCATTTCTTCTTCACAACAATATTGAGTATATATGGAAGGAACCAAAGGGAGGGATGTAGGTGGTTTGGGGAGGAGCAAGCACCAGAAAATAGAGAGATAAGGGGCTGGTCACTGGCCTATGCAGTTACTTGATGATGCCCTGGACCTCCTAAGTTTCAGCTACCCTGTCTTATTAAATTTCATTTCTAACTATTTTCCTAGGTGAGGGGATTTTCTATTCTGTGTACATATGTGCTTATGGAGGTCTAATTGCTACCAACTGTGACCATGGGTCACAATAGCCAATGTTACCTTCGGTGCCAGCCAGCTAGAGGGGAGACTGTGAGTGACAGGAACTCATGTGCCTGTGGTGCCAGCAGCTGGGCCAGGTGAGGGGATGTATACTACCAGTTGGCTGCCAATAGATACCCAGCTGAACCTAGACAGCAAGCAGGGGCTTTAGCATCAGTTACCAAGGCATTAATAAATCTGGGCCCCAGATACATGTATGTCTCCGAGACAACTGGAAGAACATACCAAAGGGACCAGGAAGTCCAGAACAACTGCTGGGGAGGTGTTATGGTTTGAGCCTGG
>WBMZ01016172.1:0-26346 GCA_013400975.1 Atrichornis clamosus
CATGAGCCGGGCGGAGGCCGAGCCCTGCTCCCGGGCGCTGGCGCAGGCCCGCGTCTACCTGGGGCAGCTGCGGAGCCGCGTCACCCCGACGGGGCCCGAGGGCGGCGGGCGGCGGGACTACCTGGTGGAGGCGGCGCGGCAGCTGCGGCTGGCGCTGGAGCGGGACGTCAGCGAGGACTACGAGGAGGCCTTCAACCACTACCAGAACGGCGTGGACGTGCTGCTCCGCGGCGTGCAGGGTGTGTGCGGCCTCCCGGGGCCGGAGGACCGGGGCATCCCTGCGGGAACACAAGCCAGGAGACCAGGGCATCCATATGGGGAGTCCCGTGAGGGGGCCAGGGTATCCCTCCAGGGAGAATGACAATGGGACGGGGACCTCCCTCTAGGGAGTGTGGTGAGGGCACTGGTGCATCTGTCCAGGGAGTGCATCCAGGGAGTCCATCCCTACCAGAAGGGTGATGGGGTTGGGGCATGCTGCTGGGGACGGTGGCCAGGGCACCAGGGCATCCCTTCGGGGAACGTGGCAGGCCCCTCATGCCCACTCTTTGCACCGGCTGCAGTTGACCCCAACAAGGAGCGTCGGGAGGCTGTGAAGCGGAAGATCACGCAGTACCTGAGGCGCGCCGAGGAAATCTTCAACTGCCACCTCCAGCGGGCTGCGGGCGGTGGCAACACCACTGCCACGGTGAGGGACTGGCGTGGGGCGGCTTGGCTGGGATGGCGGCGGATCTGTGACACTGGGAAAGGGGAGTGGAGGTGTGGGAGGTGGACACACACACAAAGCAGCCCCGTGGGCCTCCTTGTCTGCCTCTGCCAGATGCCACACTAAGGTGGTGTAGGAAAGATGTCAGGCACATCAAGCTGCAGAGTGTCCTGGCATGCCAGTGGCTGCACGGGAGCTGGCAGCTCTTTGCCCTGCCTGGATCAAGGAGCTGAGGTGGGCCCAAGTTGCTTTGGGTGCTCCCAGGACCCCACTGTCCAAAGTGTGTATACTTAGCTTGCTGCCAGCATAGTGAATATGGCCATTTTTGGGGAAACTGAAGCCACTGCAGGGAACCACCTTGTCAAATGTTAAAAATGTTATCTTCTCTGTCATTGTTCCCATCTGTATGGAAGCCAAAGACAATGGCTGCTTTCTGCATTGTGAGAAGGAGGTGGTTAAAGAAGGGAGAAAGGAATGAGGCTGGGCAGGGTCAGAGCCTGATGGGAAGAATATAGGGAGAAAGACAACTACCTTCCATACAGATCCCCTTATCTTTGAAACAGTCCACATCTAGCTACAAATTTTGGTGTGATTGTTACCTCTGCTACAGGTGCAAGCTTTCCCTAAAAAATTTAGAAATCTAGGGGTTGGCCAAGAAGATGGTCCAGCTGATGTTAGGACTGAATCATGGCCATTGAAGTGTTGTCTCTGCATGCTGACCAACTGGGTAGTATCGCTGCCTCTTCTGGAAAATGCAGGAACTTCTCTCACCCATCGACAGCAGCATTTCTAGGTCCTTCATCCTCTTCCATCACCTTGCAGGGCTACAGCAGCCTGCGCTTCCGGCCGATCAGGACACTGAGCTCAACAGTGGAGAACCTGAGACGGTGTAAGGTTGTGGGAGTGATTGATAAGGTAAGGACTTGACCTGGAGATGAGCAGTGAGGCTGGGGCTGGATCAAAGGGAGTGCAAGCCAGAGGGTCCTAGCAGCTGGATTGGGGGTTTCAGGCCCCAGCACATCCATCAAGGAACATGGGAGTATCCATCCACACCATTTCCACCAAGAAAAATTCACAGGAGAGGATCCAAGACCCTTTAAGGAGTTAATTGGGAAATCTGTTAATGTCCCCATTACTTTTGTTTACCAGAGCTCCCAAGATATTTACAGAGAGGTTTATGCATCCAGTTCTTTCCCACATATGGAATTGTGCTTGACGCCAAGGTGCCACAATGGTGGATTCCTGTGGATAATCTAGACTTGGGCAGAAGATGAGCTATCTGGATGAATAAACTAATTAGCAGTTCCTGATCTTGAAGCAGAGATGCCAGGCTAACTGTACCCATACATGCACTGCACATTGCTCTCCACTGCTGTTCACACATCTCAGTTTGTAAGGACTGATGTGGCCCTTCTGTCCTGCTGAGGCCCAGGTTTGAGCCCAGTGCACCCAGCAGAGCGCAGAAAGAGCACTCTGAAAGCCTTCAGTGTGAAGGAAGCAAAACTGGCATGGGAGTCACCTCTTAGTTTAATTAACTTTCTACTTCCTGGCTGCACAACTATCTATCTCCTTGCTAATGACCTGTGTTTTGTCTTTCAAGAGTAGGGGTTTGAGCCCCACCAAACTCCTCTAGTTGGGTGGGAGTTTGTTTCAGTTCCGGAGTTGAGTCCCTTGGGTCATTCCTGTAGGCTGTGTGTTGGGTCACTGCTTCTAACCAGTACTGTGTGTACTCTCCCAGGTGCAGATTGTCCAGGATCCGGCCACTGGTGGGACCTTTATACTCAAGGTGGGTGTTCTCAGTTTCATCTGCCTGCTTCTCCCTGTCATGCCGGGGCAACCTTGTCCAAACAGATGGCTGGGGCAGGTGAGAGGACCAAAAAATAGCAGCTCTCAGATGTGCTGGGGGAAATTCATGGTTCAGAAAGCTTCTTTTGGCTGTCTCAGCCATTCTCTGTGATCAGAAGCGAAGTGGTTCTCTTTGTTCATCTGTTTCTCTGCCTTATAACGCTTCAAGCTGAAACTTATGCCCGTGTTAATCTGGGTCGGGCTGTGGTTGAGTTGTGCTCAGTACAAGTCCTAGGATATTTTCCAGTGCCCTAGAAACTAACAATGAAGGACTTCAATAATTGGACAAGGAGGATCTGGAATGACAGGGAGAAGCATCAGTTCCAGGAGAAGAGGAGCAAAGGCTGGGATGATGGGTTCCTGCCTGAAAGGAGCAGGGGTGGTTGCAGAGGAGTCACTGCTCTGGACCAGCAGTGCCCTCTGGGTCCCACGGTGCAGGTGGGGAGTGCCCTTCCTTGGCAGAGCTTTGCAGAGTGCTGCCTTATCACAGCTGGGTGCTGGGGACTGACAGGCTCCGTATGAGCCGCAGGTTTCCACAGATGGGGAGCTCCATTGCAGGTGACATGGGAGCAGCCATGGGGTTGACAGAAGGCACGCTCCCTTCTGGCTGGCCTCCAGCCCTGCCAGGTGCTAGGTTGCAGGGAGTCCAAGTCCCTACCGTGCTGTAACACCCAACTACCCGTGCCTCCTCAGAGCCTCCCCAAATCCCACGTTGAGACCCGTGAGCGACAGACCATCATCCCTCATGGGGTCCCCTTCATGGTCAAGCTGTTGTGCTACTATGTGAGTGAGGACTCCATCTTCCTCCATCTGGAGCATGTGCAGGGTGAGTGGGGACAGCCTTGCCTCCTCTCTGTGAAGCATTGTGGTTTAACCCTAATGTTTCTTTCTTTAAAATCCAAAATGTGTTTCTCCTACTGTTTTGGGACTGATTTTTTATAGTGACAGCCTAAGCTGTCTTCTTCATAGAAGGGTTATGGCTACCAGGGCTTAGAGACTCAGTGGATGGAGCTGCTAAGCTGTATTGGGAATTTCAGAGGTTTGATAAGAACTGACTTGGTATGTAATTTAGAAATGGGCCTGTGGAGACCTACAAGGAGAAAGAGGTTGTGTGTGTGGGTGTTACATGGAAACTAGCCTTAGTGTCTAGAGAGATGAGCCACTGGGCCTCTTGGGAGGGAATGGTCATGCCTTTAGGTAAAGAAGTTAATGTGATCCAGCATCTTGAAAAGAAAAACCTCTTCATTTTACTGGCATTGTCTGACCATAACAGGAAGGTGATAGAGAAGGAGAACAAAATGAGGTAGTTCGCCTGAACGTTGTAGGACAAAATAATCTTTTGACAAGACCTTTATAAAACATTTTTTGGGTTACAAAAGAAGAGGTCTCACTGGATTTTGAGATCATACCAGAGAGAGGAGATGGAAAATTGGGGCATAAGGGGCAGGAAGTACACTGGGATTTGGATACAATAAGGAGGCATACTTGAGACTTGTCCTTGATCCTGGTGAAGAAGTGTGACAAGGTAGAGACTTGTCCCAAGGAGCTTTTTTACTCTCTGCTGGTTGAATGGATGTGTAGGGAGCAGCAGCTGCAATCTGGCATTGACAAGTGGAGGCTGATGTGTGTTGAAGAATGGGCTCAATTCCTCAAGCATTGCTGTAGGATGAGTTTACAGAAAGCAGGCAGCACTGAATGCAGAGAGGCTGGGAAGCCCTGGCAGCATGCTCTGGGCTCCAGGGCTCACTGCTCTGGCTCATTGCTGACCCACGGGCTCGTGCCATGCTGTGGGAGCTCTCGGGCATCTCTGTCACACCATAAGGAAAGGCTTTCAGGAGAAAGTGGAGATGGCAGTGGGATCAGGGATGTCTGTGAAGATGTGGCTTGTCTGTGACATGGGAGTGGCAGAGCTGGGATCAAGGAGACTGTGCAGAATGGGGAGAGGGCTGCTAAAGGAGGAACGAGACTTTGGTGTGCTAG
Organism: Atrichornis clamosus; assembly: GCA_013400975.1. Classification (NCBI taxonomy): domain Eukaryota; kingdom Metazoa; phylum Chordata; class Aves; order Passeriformes; family Menuridae; genus Atrichornis; species Atrichornis clamosus. Next base: position 4,529 of record WBMZ01016172.1, read on the forward strand.
GTCCTGGGGGAGAAGGTGTGGCATTGAGCATGGTGTACTTGTAGGGCTGGGGCATATTCTGCATGGACTTGAGCTTTGCTGCAGGGGAGATTAATGATGCTCAATCATGTCCCCACTGTGTGGGCCTTGGCCTGTGCATGAATGGCCTGCGTCCACAGCAGGGGAGCCAGGGATACTTTCTGCCTCGTGACTTCTTCTTCTTTCTGCTTTCCAGGGGAGACATTGTGGTCTCACCTCCGCTCCAAGTACTGTGTCCAGCAGGACTCTGCCAATTCCAACACTATTCAAGCCCTGAGGGACCACGGCAGACAGGATGGTGTGGGAAACCACCAGGGTGGCAGCCAAGTATCCATGTTTCCTGCGTCGATAGGCAGTGGCCTCCCAGGCGCTGCGAATCACCAAGCATTGGGAAATACTGATGTCCCACTCCCTCAAGAGCAGTCCCTTGAGCCCACAGATTCTGGCTCAGGGAACCATTGCCAGCTTCTCCTGTCTCCTGCCAGTGACGTGAGGGCTGCACCAGGAGGACAGGATCTGAGTGTGACACACACTGTGTCTGTTGTGGACCATTTTCCAGCAGTGTCAGCCAAATGCCCTGGCCACCTTGCCAGCCAAGGCCCGGTTGTCTACCCTGGGGATGCTCTAGCCAGCGGCACGGGCTGCGTATCCGAGAGAACAGTCTCCCAACCAGACCCCAGGCTTCCTCAGGGACTTGTCCCTGTACCGAAGACTGTGAGAGGGGACCAGCCAGGGGCAAGGGAACTGCTGACTCAGAAAGTGTCTGAGGTGTCCCAGGCTCAGCCCCTCCTGGCCTTGAGTGAGAGGCAGCTTCCTGCAGGAGTCGCTCTGTCCAGCTCTGGCAAGCCCTCTGTGTGTGATCCAGCAGTGTGGGAGCCCTCATGGGGAGCAAGCCTGAGCTGTGGCCGGCTCAGCAAACAGCCACCATCAGGACAATGCAGGGCTTTGACTTCCCATGGGCACAACCAGAGAGCGTGGGCTGTGAAGGAGGAGCAGGTGCAGCTGTGGGCAGCAGAAATCCTCCTGGCGTTAGAGGGACTTCACCAACAGGGGGTATTGTGCCGGGACCTCAACCCCAGGAACCTGCTGCTTGATGCAGCTGGTAGGTAGTGCCCCATGCTGCTGCCCTGAGGAGGAGGAGGTTGGTCTCTCAGCTGGGAGACTGCTGCTTGCCCCATTTCCAGAAGATGTGGACTTTCTTGAGTTTGCTTTGGAGGAGGGTGGGAGTCTGTTAAGGTTTGGATATTTCTGAAATTGGAAGTGTGATCTCACTTAGGTTTTTCAAGTGGTTGTTACAAGAGATGGCTCTGCAGCAGGAGAGTCAAGGGCCATAGCCACAGAAATGCATTGCCCCTGCTCCCACGTGGGAGTTGACTGCCTGGGAAATCCCAGCATGGGGAAGCTGAGACCAGCTGAACTGTGCCTGAGGTTAGTTGGACTGCAGTTTTCCCCTGCTTGTAGTTACTGCCTGCTGGGGTGTACTGGAGCCATCCCATCCTTCTGTGCCCCAGGTACTGTTGTCAGTGCAAGTGCCTGCTCAGTTCACATCTGGGGCAAACTGGAGAGCTACAAATTGCTTAAGAAAAGAAAAATGCAGAGAGCTTTGCAAGGAAAAAACTAACCTTCCCCCGCTCCCCTTGAAAAACTGCTTCTTTCCTCACCACAGCCTGCACTGAGGTCTGTGAACTTGGAGCCCACCTAACCAGACTTACCAGCTCCAAGTGCCTGCTGAGCATCTCAGGCAAGCACTGGGAGGCCAGGGTGGGGGTGTGGTGCCAGGGGATGCACAGTGCCTCTGTGTTCAGGGCATAACAGGGGCCCAGTGCTCTGCCTGTTCCCAGTTGGTGGGGGTATGGCTTGACTTAGTGCTCCGACCAAGGTCCTTAGTCTTGTCCTAACCTCCCTGCTTTTGACTGTGGTGCTGCTCTGCAGGTCATGTCCGTCTCACCTTCTTTGGCCAGTGGACAGAGGTGGAGCCCCACTACTGCAGCCAGGCACGGGAAGAGCTGTACAGTGCTCCAGGTAAGGGATGTGTCCCCTGCCTTCTCCAGCTCTCTGCCCAGTGTCACCGACTGGAGTGAGGGGGCTTCTGCAGGCAGTGAGATGTGCCCAACACTGTACAGCCACTGGTGCTCCCTGCCTCCGGCTCTAACCCCTGTCTCTTTCTGCAGAAGTGGGGGGGATCATGGAGCCCACCGAAGCAGCTGACTGCTGGAGCTTTGGGTCTCTCTTGTATGAATTGCTGACAGGAGTGGTAAGAGGCTGAGGAGCTGTGCAGGGAGGACAGGGGAGGAGGAGGAGGTGACACTAGCACAAGGGCTCTCTGCTATGTAGGGGCTGGCCAGGTTGCTTTACACATGTGATTCCCAGTGCCTGTGCATGGTTGCTGGGTGTTAAGGGCCCTGGGTTTTAAATCCTGCTGTGTAGGACTGGGGTTATGTGACAACGAAGACTCAACAAAGTGCTCCTACCCTCCTCAGTGCCTCTGCTTACCATCACCCTCTGCCTTCTGCAGCCACTCTCCCAAAACCATCCATCAGGGATTCAGCCTCACACCCAGCTGCATCTTCCAGAGGGCCTCAGCCTGGCTGCTACATCGCTGCTCACAGAGGTGAGGGGCTTGGGTGGATGGGAGGGAGAATGGGGCTAGAAGCTGCAGAAAGGCAGGGTCCAGCCTGGGTAGCTTTTCCAGTGTCTCCATCTCCCCCTCCTGCTGTCCCCTTGCTTTTCTCTGCAGCTCTTGCAGTACAACCCAAAGCGGCGCTTGGGCTCTGGAGGAGGTGGCATGGCAAAGCTGAAGTCTCACTCCTTCTTCAGCACGGTCCCATGGAACAAGCTGGTGGGCTAGGCAGGCTGTCCTTCCCCCAGGGAGCGCGGCCTGGAGCTGCTGTCCCTGGCACTTGAGCCCAGGTGGCGCTGGCAGCACTGCCTGCAGGGGAAGGTTTGCCTCAAGGGCTGCCCTGGGGTGGGGCGCGCATGAGGTTTTGCAGCCTTACGTGTTCTTCTGTCTCTGTTGGCACCTCCAAAGACGAGGCGGCAGGCTGTGCCAGGCTGTCTTCTCCTCCAAGTCGTTCCTGGTGGGAAAAGGAACCTGGGTGCCCACCCCCAGGGAGAGGTGGTGTTCCCCTTATGGGGCATCCCTTGCTCAGCTTAGCACCTTGCCCTGAAACTCCCTCCCTGTGTTTTTTTTTCTCTGCTGCTACCACAGTGACTCCCCTGCTCTATTATTTTTGTGGCTTTCAAATGCAGCCCCTCCAGGTCCTGCTGGCTGGAGCCTGAGCCTGGGGTCTCTGCCCATCCCTGAGTGCATGTGTGTGTGTGGGTAATCCCTGCTGCAGGGGTGAGACAACAGGGAGCCCTCTGCTCTTCTGCCCCTCATCCTCTGAAAAAAATAAACCACTCAATATTGCTTGAAGAAGCGTCCTTGTGTTTTTGAGCTGCACCAGCCAGGTGTAGGCCAAGCATGCTGAGCAATGAAGACCCCCAAATCTGTTTCTCAAACCTGCCTGGGAGCCCTGGGTTGGTGTCACCCCTGGCCATCACCACCCTGCAGCCAAAACCCAGAAGATGGCACCAAGTGCCTAGCCATCTGCCCTCGTGCCCCTCTGCCTCTCAGGTCTGCACAGCCCTGTGGCTGCAGCTCAGATCTGGGAGAAATGCACGGAGTGCCTGAGTTTTCTTCCCGCCTTGACATTTGTCATCATTACCTGTTGTGCCTCCCGTGTTGTGGCTGGGCGCGCCCTTCTCGCTGGGCAGGACACCAGCCCTTGCTGCTGTGCTTTGAGCACAGTCATCCCTGGTAGACCAAACGTGGGGTTAGAGGGGTGAACTCTGAGAGCCAGCACAGAGGGAAGGAGGCCACGTGTACGTAAACACAGGATGGAAGGAAAAGAAGCACAAACTTACAGGTGCAGAGCCCAGGCAGAGGCTGCCGTGCTCAGTTGTGCAAGTCAAAGCCACAGGCTGAAGGAAGATCTTGCAATGGCAGCAGTGCAGTTCCGCAGTTCTGGCCCTCCTCGCCCAGCACTCCCTCACACTGCTCACTTATCCCCGATAGTAAGGAATTACTGTCAGCAGTGAAACTTCTCTGGGGCTAGCTGGTTCCAGCTCCTGGTTGCCCCAAGCAGTAACACGTTGCTGGCTCAGCCTGGCTCTCGGGCAGCAGCAGGAGCACTTGTCCACCAGAGGGAAGCAGAGCCCGGCAGAAACTCATCTCCTGCACCAAGGTGGGGACACCTCAATGGCTGTGCAGAAACTGGAGGACTAAGGCCATAGAAGGCCAGACAGCAGGAGCAGCTGAGCCTGGAGCTTTCCCTCTCCATGGCAGCCTGCACTGTCTGAACTCTCCAGCTGCAGGCTTGCACCCTTGTCCATCAGCTTCCTTGTCCTGAGATTCAGGGGAGGTTCAGGAAGGACCCTGTGACCAAAGCCACAGCATGGGTTCTTGCAACTCAAGGGCCACGGGTGTCACCCAGGAAGGTCAAAAGAAAGGAAGCTTCATGCACGACTCTCCTACAGCAAGTCTTGACAGGGAAGACTAAATAAAGCAGTTTGCTAGGCTGCATCATTTTAAGAGCTTGACTGTACATTCATTCCCTGGATAGTTCACGGGCCTCATTTATTGCAGCTCCAGACAGAATACTGGCATTGCCCCTCCCCACGCTCATTTACAAAGTCAAGGTGGACCCTCCATATCCTAAACCAGTACAGAGGCTGGGTACAGGCAGCATTTTCTAATCAAAACTTTCACTCAACTTACTTGTGAAAGAACAACTAGACTCTTTACCCAAAACAAGAAAGGGGTTTTTCCTCTCCCCCTGACCTACCTAAGCCAGGGCCAGGCAGAAGCAAGCTGACTCCATACAGTTTTTGTCTCTAGCTGCCAGGAAAATGCAGTCACCAGTACTAGGAACTGCTATCCCTTTCATCAGCATGCCAGCTGTGAGTCGTTTTCTGTTAGAAGGGGCTGCCCTCTTCACTGTAGCTGGGAAGGGGAAAGGATTTTCTGAAGTTGATGTCAGAGCTGGGAAAACCCTGCCCTGATCCAGGAATGAGTTTGTATTGTTCCAACAAGGACAACTCCTTGGGGAAACGCAGCACCACAGACAGCTTCTGCTTTGCAGTTCTTTGTTCTTGCTTCATTTCTCCATCTGCAACTCCCAACAGCCTTTTCCTCACTTGCATGAATTGCAACTCTCCCCTGTCGTAGCAGTGAAAACCCAACCTGGCTCCATACCTGTACTTTATGAGCCTGTCCTAAGTCTCCCTCTTGGCCATCACGCCCTTTAGCAAACATTGGGAATTCCTCACCATCTGTAACAGTTCTGTTGCTAGACCAAGAGAAGGACAACTTCCAGCCCTAAAAACTTCATCTTTGCTGGGAAGAGACAATTCTTTGCCACAGAGGATAGTAGAGTTCACAGGCAAAGAAGCCTCAATTCGGTACTACCAGTGATGGGCCCAGCACCCATTGCCTCCTTTGTCTCACCACCAGGTAACACACCTCTTGCACTACACTAGGGATGCTGCTGCTGCCCAAGTCATTGCCCAGGAGCTGCTCCTCGCCCCCTCAAACACACTCCACCTTGCAGTTGTTGCCCAGTTTTATTTCATTTAAAATCCGCTGTGTTAAATATTTTTGTTACAAGTTCTGTGTGGGGGGTAAGAGTAATAGACTCTGCAGGCACTAGCAACCCCCTCACCCCTCAATTCATGTGTGCGCTATCAGATTAAGGACTGCCCCCCTCCCCCCCAAACCAGCACCCGTGGGCTGCGGTATCATTCCAGTGAAAGGCCTGGCCCCCCCAGCCGTGTGTGTGCCGGTAGCAGGCCAAGCCCCCGCACGCAGGAAGCCAGCAGTCAGATCCACTGCCAGTGAGCTGTGAGTCAAGGACAGTTCTTGGGGGCTGGTCCTCGCCCCCGTGTAGAGCATGTAATGGTGAAAGGGTTGTCCCCAGGAATAGTGCTACCTCCACAGAGGTCACAGGCTCTGTCCACCCAGACACAAACATTCACGCAACAGTGACCAGGCTGGTGAGAGACAAACAATCTCCAAGGGAAAGTAGGGGAGCTGCCACCACCGTGTTAGTCTGTGGAGGGTGTTATTAGGGCACTGCCAGAACCATGACACCTACCTCAGGCCCTGCTCTGATCAAAACTTCTGCTGCAAGTGGCCTGGGGGTCAGACCACCCTTGCAAGGCAGATGAGTGTGAAATATTTTCAAGCAAAACATAGACAGGACAGACAGCAGCCTTTCCTCTCCTCTCCCTCCCAGGAACCTTAGTGCTAGGCAATAAAGCTGAACCCGCCATGGAGGGGCAGGGAAGGGTACCCTAGCACAGCAGCAGCAAGCAGTTTCCAGTGGTATAGGATAATCTAGAGGTGAGAGTTTGGTGCTGTGAGGGAGAGGATACCACACAGACGGCTCTGGAAAGGCAGTGCCATTCAGTGGCTGGCCCACTGCATGGCAGTTCTCGTGAGATACCAAACCTTCATTAAACAGAACAGGAAAGGAGGTAGGAGCTATCCTTGTAATTCCCTCTGGGACAGCTCCAATCACAGCGGAGGGAGAAAGACTGGAATGACCCCTGCCAGTTCCTGAATGCCCTGCATTGTCCCTGCAGGTGCTGTGGCCCTGTCCTGGGTGGGTTGTGTGGGGGTGTGGCTGCTCTACAGGTCGAGCAGCAGCACGCGGGGATCCTCCACCGCTGCCTTGATCTTGCGCAGGAAGGTCACGGCCTCTCTGCCGTCAATGAGCCGGTGATCGTAGGTCAGCGCCACGTACATCATCGGCCGCACCTCGATCTGAACGGAGGAGTAACACAGGGATTAGTGAGCTCAGTGACACTGCCCGCATGACACCCTCCTGTGAATTCAGGGAAGATCGGGCTTTTTCCTACCCTGAATCCAGGGTTCAGGCTCTCCTGGATGTGTCCTGCCTGGCAAGATGACCTACCCACCCACCCAGGCTGGATCCACACCACATGCAAAACTAGGTCCCTTTCTGGAACTGTTTCCTATCACAAAGGCTGCAACCTCCTCCTCCCCACACCTAAGAAGATTATATACAGTTCTCCCCCTCACAGATAGGACAAAGCCCCCTGCACAGCTGAGGCAAGTACCAGGGCCAGCAAAGGTACCCTATACCCATTAGTCTCTGCTCCTCCTTCACAGTAAAGCATTTGAGAAGAAGTGACACCAATCCCTCAGAAAAAGGTCCTCAATCTGCTGAGCCCTCTTCTTTGTTCACTAGAACCTCCTGTGCAGGTCCACCTACCTTGCCTCCCACAGCCACAGGCCTGTCAAAGATGGCATGCATGCCTAAGATGGCAGACTGCGGTGGGTTAATGATAGGTGTTCCAAAGAGTGACCCAAAAACCCCTCCATTGCTGATTGTGAAAGTGCCGCCATCCATGTCTTCAATGGCCAGTTCATTCTTCCGTGCCTAGAAGAAAAAGTAAGGGCTTAGAAAGCCACACAGATCACAGAGAGCAAAGAACAAGGGTTTGGACATTCACTCTCTCCAGGAATAAATACTGATTGCAAGAGCTTTGCTTATTGATCTGTTCAGCTGAAAACTACCAGAAATCGCTGGAAAATGCATTTTGTCTTTAGAGATGAATATTAAGTGGCTTAGGGGAAGGATACTCTCGCCTTTGCTTCCAACTCCTCCTTTTGTAGGAGACAGACATGGGGACTTCTACCAGGGCAGTTCAGCCATGGCCTCTAAAGACTAATGTGAAGATGTCACCATGTCACTAATGCATAGTCTGCGGTCTTCCGGAAGGGCAACAAGTAGACAGGGCTGTCCTAGAAGGCACAGGCACAGCCAGAGACGTAACTGGATCACTCCACACAGCACAACTCAGTGTGTTAGAGGTCAGAGATGACAACAGAGACACCAAATTAATTCATGCCGATCCTGCACTCCCAATTCTTCCCATTCCTCCCAACCCTCTTCAGAAAACTTTCCTTACCTTCTCCCCCAGCTCGTAGATAGCACGCTCTATGTCAGCAAAGTTCATGTTTTCTACATTCCTAACCACAGGGACCACCAGACCCTGGGGAAAAGCAAAGTGCATGAATATCAAATTCAGTCCAGTGACACACAGACAGCTGCTACGGGGCAGGAACCTGGACACAGCCCCACAGAGTTCCTGACTCCCCCTCAGCCCACAGCAGGTGGTTGGCAGAGCTGCCTCACACTGTGGCAGCCTGACAGGAAACCTGGCATGACACATATCAAGGGCCGACACCTTAAATTGTGCCATCATCTTTGCCTTTGTCTCATAAAATCAACCAGGTCTGTCTGGATGCAGCTCCACATTCATAAAAGCAGGTGAGGCACTGGGAGATTTCAGCTGCCACCTCTTTCTCTGTGAGAAGAGCCTCACCCAGACTTTGGGAGCAGTGACAGAACTTCAGTCCTTGTCAAACCTCTGCCTCACAACAGAACCTTCTAATCAAGAAAGTAATTCACTAATTCAACATCTGTAACTCCATCCCATATTCTCACTGGACAGAAACATCTCTGTAGAACAACACAGTAGAGTTAGCCAAAGAACAGAATGTTCAAAGCTTTTACCACCTATGTCATGGATCCATGACAAAAAAGGGTTTCCCTATCTTGACCCTACTCATTAACAACTGAGATCTATCTTACCCTGTTACCACATCTCCTATTAAGGTGGCAGAATATTCTTGGTCCTCCACCTTCTCTCAAAACCTACCTCAGCAGTCCATAATGTATCAGATGTCTCATTTATAAGATCAGTCTTATCAGTAAATTTCTGCTGCAACCCAGTGCAAACCTGAGTTGGCACAACGTATATGACCATCCCAGACCAAAGGCTGCAGGAAGCATGGACATCTGAGGTACCTACCCGGGGAGTTGCTACAGCAACACTGATGTCCACATAGTCCCTGTACACAATCTCTTTGGTCGTGTCATCAATCACTAGAAAGACAAAAAACTTGTGTCACACATGCAGAACCCAAGATGAAGGGTTTGACAGTGGGTACCAGATGTAGCCACAAAATTGTAACAATTTGCTCATGTCTAGCTTAAATTTAACTCCAGAGAAGAATGAGCACTCACTGCACCTGTGGGAGAAGCACCAGGATAGACAGAAAGGAAACAGCTCAACAGCTGTTGGAACCTCAGTACCCCTCAGTTATTCTCCCCTTGGTTATTCTGTTCCTCTGGGTTTCAGAAAACACCTCTGACAGCCCCTGGGAACTGAATCATGCCTACAGCAGCCACCTGTACAACAATCAGCAGGCTCTGCCCTTCACGGGCTGCACATGCATGGCCCCAGCCCCATTCCTGGCCCCCCCTTCCTAATAGAGACCCTCTTGGCAAGCTGTCCTCTAGCTACATAAGTGGTTTTAGCAAAATCAGCTGCAGCATGCAGGACTGTCTCCCTTCTTCCTGTGTGTTTGACTTGCTTTTCCAAGCTATTAATCCTGCCATGGACTGGGCCATTTGCTTTTCCCCACTCTGCCACGTTCCCTAGACATGCAAGTCATCAGCAAGGGTCACCACTCACCTGCATTCACAACAGGCTGGTCCTGCAGAGCAAAGGCTGCAGCTTTCACAAAAGCTGACATGAAACCTAGCTTCAGGTTGTGCTTTTTCAGGAAGGTATCCTTGTGTACAGTTCTCATCTCCCGGATGTTGCTGCAAAACGCACAATAACACTGGTGAACGGGGAGTCCAGGAAAACACTGTTCCTCCACTCACTAACAGATTTCAGTGCCAGTCCAAAGGATGCAAATCTGTATCACCAAATGGGAAACCATCAGTCTGCTGAAAAACCCTTCAAGTGTTATAGGTACTGAGCATGGCTCGCAGGCTCCTGCCAAAGGATCTAACAGAAACTGGTCCTGGACCACAAACTCCACAGGGTTAACCTGCATGGCCCATGCTGCCAGGCACAAAAGCAAGATGGGGCATGGCATGTTTCCTGCTTAAGCCTGATGTTGCCTCCTATTCTCTGGACACACCAGTGTTCGTACCAGTGTGGCACCACAGACAGCAACTGCAGGTGTGGCTGGACTGACACAGAACGGTGAAAAAAACACAGGAAATGCCAAAAGCAGAAAAGATGCAGGAGGTGATCAAAGGAAAAGACCTCAATCACTCTGCAAGTTCAGCACCAGACAGCACAACACCACCTCTGTACCCAGCTGTCTGGCTTTGGGAGTTGAGTGAATATGAAAGAAATTTTCCCATGAGCTACGGTAGTGGGTGCCAGTCCACCCACAGCCCTTGGCCAGACTAATCATGTTTCCCTACTGTTTCTATTTATCAAAATTGAGGCCATTTAAGAAAAGTCAACCAAGCTGTGGCTACAAGCTCTGCCTATTCCAGGCTAACACCAGATGCTGTGGAACAGCATGTTTCATCCCTCCCCCCTCCAGAGACCTTGAGTCTTTGAAGTGACAGTTTCAGCGAGCACGGTTCTCCATGGCTTAGAGTGTTTGTTTTCCTGCGCCTAACCTTGTTTAGGGTTAGGATTACCACCCAAAGACATTAGTGCCTCCCAAGACACAAGGACTGCAGCAGTGAGGACATGGCTTGCTGTGGAACTGGCTCATTATGGCCTCCTCCTTTCAGATGCTGACCCCCGTGGGAAGCAGGAGGCCCCAGCACAGGTCTTCACGAGTCAACTTCACAACAATCAATCCAAACCAGATTACCAGATGCAATGAGAGCCCCAGGCCGGCGTAAAGTGACACCTCAATGAGCCTCTGAGAGGAGATAAAGCTGCAGCACTTCCCTCTAATAAAGGCTATTTTGTCAGCCTTATTGTTCTGAGACCCAAATATTTACATGTTTTGTCTTAAGGAGCAGCATAGGATTTCACAAGGCAATTTGATTTGGGCACAATTTCCCCTTAATGCACTGTAACATAAGCTGCCCACCCTCCAAAGCCATTAGTGCGCTCAGTCTACACAACTACTGGAGTCAGGAGCCCCCCACCTGCTCGGAGGGGATGGGGAAGGATGCTAATCCATCTCTGGGAAGCTGTGCCATCTGACAGCAAAGGCCTCAGACCTACGAAATGCTCACCTGAAAGGCCGATGAGCCCTGGAGAACCACCTCACTGCAAGTTAAATACCTCCAAAAGCAGTAACCTGGTGAGGTGGCAGAAAGCAGATGCTATGTCTTGCTGTCTTCTAACAGCCACTGTACAAGTGATACTACTCCCTCCTGGACTTCTGCCGAACATTTACCAGTCCTCCACCAAGAAGCCCACAGAAGAGGAACCAGACTATCGCTTTTACAAGCAGCAGGTGACTCCTGAGGAACCAGAGGCCATGAGGAAGCTATGTACCCCCTCATACCGCAACACCAACATGGCCCTGAAGAAGCTGCGCAGACTGTGGTACACACCTAAGAAAGAGGTCCCAAAAGACATGATGCCAATCTCTCCAAAGAGAACCTGCAAGGTTTTGATGGCTATTTAAAGATAACTGCCTTAATCTGTTTCTACTCGTAAAGGGAAGAAGAGGTTTGCTCCTCACCTCATATCAATCTCATTGAAAGTGGTCAACATGGCACAAGTATTTTGAGCCTCTTTCAGCCGCTGAGCAATACGCTGACGCATCCTATTCATTTTCACCTGAAATGAAAAAGGTATAAGCAGAAGCTGCCTCAAGCTCATGCAAGGGGCAAAATGTACAAGAAACTCAAAAGGCCCTTCTCTTGCCATCTGGTTGACTAGAAATAGATGCCTAGGGCTCAGGTTTTCACTCCAGGTCAGGAGCCTGACAGGCTGAGCTTATTTCACTGCTCAGCTCAACACACAGTTCACTTGAAAAGCAGTGCTGAAATGTATCACAGTATAGCTACTTCTGAGCTCTGTGTTCTTCAGGACCTCCAAGCATGCATAGCTTTCCAGCATGTGGCTAACGTGAGAAGAGCAAGACTGCTAAGAAAGCAGGCTGCTCAATCATATTCTTTTAAGAATGCACAAGGCAGCTACACCAGTCTCAACCCCTTGCTGAGGGCTTGTGGACAGACCAGGCAGACCACATCCAGTCTGTCTGTCCTCAGTCAGCAGGGCTCAAGACAAGACTTGCCTAGAAAAGACTCATGTCAGATTGGTCCTGGCTCTTCTGCCACACCATCTGTAAGTGGTTCCCTCATGTAGAGAACTTCCTCATCTGCCAGCTCCACTGAGCTGGGTGGTGTACAGGTAGATATGGACACATCTGGGAAGCTCAAGGCTTATGCTAGAACAGATTATCATCTAGCAATGGAAGTGCTGGCAAGGCCTCTGTTCCCACAGCTTACCCTATGCTCTGATCTGGCACCTTTGGTGGGCACTGCCTCCCCATGAGGGGCTGCCGCTGGGGCTGCTGCCGGCTTCACCGCAGACACTGAGGGTAAGAAACACATTTGTCAAAAAGGGAAGCCAAGTAGAAAGCACGTTTGAGCTCCCTGCTTAAGCAACATAGTGTGGAAGTAGCCTTGAATTAGGCTGGGAAGGTCCCAGGCATAGCTCAACAATCCAGTCTGTAGCATGCAGGGCAATACTGTGGGAGGCCTTCACCATAAATGCCACTTTGCTGTCTTTAACCTTACACACTCTCCCCCAAAGAAGAGAGGCCTGAGAACAGGAACAAACGGCTGTTGCCTGACCTGGTTTGCTGTCGATGGGCTGAGTTGACACAGGTGGCACTGGTGGCATTGTAGTGGGTATCGGTGCTGCAGCAGGGGGAGGAGCAGCCGCAGCTACAGGTTCAGGGGCTGCAGGAGGAGGAGGGGCTGCTGCTGGTTTAGCCTTGGCAGGAGCAGCTGAAAGACAAGGAAGAACCATGGTAAGGGCAACAGCTTCCACTAGCAGTGATCTGTGAGTCCAACCAACCTGAAGAAAGTTAACCCTCTGGTACAGTGCCTTATGTTCTCAGCACTACTGAGCTGACAAGAGTCACCACAAGAGAAAGCCATGGTTAAGGTGTTTTACTCACTGACACCCTTGATCTCCTCACTGTGCAGGAGATTGGATGCTACAGAGAAGAGGGCAGAGAAGGGAGTTATATCAGGGAATTCTCAACCAGTTTTAGCTTAAAGCTCAGTGTCCTCCAAAGAGGACAAAAGAGAAGGACTAAAATTATGCTTTTCTAATGGACAACAGAACAGAAGTATTTTCTTCCAGTTACAGAGGCAAATGGAGGAATATTTTAACCTCTCTCAGGATCCCTCTAAATGCTTTGCTTTCATCTTCAGAAAAAAACTGATGGAAACACAAAGGCCTATGCAAGTTATACATGCCAGACTTACCTCCAGTTTTCCTGAGTTTGAATAGAGGTGTCCCCCCTTCCACTTTGCCACCATCGGGTACCAGAAGGGCTTCAATCACACCAGCTGCTGGGGCTGGAACTTGCACTGATGTCTGAAAAAACGAAAATCAGTGAAATTTCCCCAAACACTGGTTGGAGAACAAGCGCCCAAGAAAAGACACTAATACGTGCAGATACCCATTGTAATTTGGCACAGACAGCAGCTATGTCTCACACTACTTGCATCAGTTTTCACACACTCCACTGGGACTTTGTGCCAGTAGTTAGAAGTTTTAGGAGATGCTGGCTGTGTAATGTATAGACTGATCTCTAGGGTAGAGACAAAAACTGACCCGCTGCCAGCATCTTCCTGACAGCAATGCTGAAAACAGAACTTGGCAGAGAATTCAGCAAGAACTTCAAAGCTTAACAGTCCTTTAAGGGGTAGGTAAACTTAAAGCCTAAATTTAAAACAATCTGAAGACAACCTATGACTTGCATATTTCTCCTTTGTTTAAACACAAAAAGGTTTCAAAGCTTAGAGTACTCAAATTGGAAGGAGGAGTAGAACTACAGCTCCAACAAACATCAGCACCACTGATGATTAACCAAATGTATGAGTAAGGGTTATCAAAGAATTCTCACTTTATACACAGCCAGTTTTCATACTAATTGAGAAAAGCTCTTCTCTATGAACAGAGCAGGAGACACAGTCAGGGCCCTGCAGGCTCTAGGAGCTTTTAGCAGCACAGGAGCCATACAGGGTACCTACTACAGAACTAGAAAAAGTTTTGGTCCAGAAACTCCTACCTTGTCTGTTTCAATCTCACACACCACTTCATCTTCCGCCACTGTGTCCCCAACAGCTGAATGACAGATATGAAGACCACTGTGAGGAGGGAGGTGTGCTCTGGCCTCCCCTCTTTACCCACAGCCATCTCCCGCACTAACCCATAATTTTTCATCCCCATTCTCCATTCTAGAGAAAAGACTAGCACAAACAATCTACTGCACAGTTAAGAGTCTGATTCCAGCTTAGACATGTTCCTTGACGAGGCAGTAACTGCAATCCTTATCCCTCAGGAGAGCTGCAATTAACTGCCTCATTTGTTACAGACTGAAAGGCACAGAGTAGGCTGTCAGCCAGAGAATCAGAATGCATCCCCAAGGTGTCCAATGCAACAGCAACAGTGACGAGAATTTCAGGAGAGAGGCAACTGCTTACCTTTCTCCCACCTTACATCTCCTTCTGTGACTGACTCTGCAAAAGCTGGTGTGTTCACCGTGACCACGTCATCCCCTGTGAGACACAGACAGACCTGAATGCATTCAGAGCTCAAAATTTATGGAATTGCTTCATTCTTGTCATCACAACTCTGCTAAAGGGAGTAGGTCATCAATTGCTGTCCTTCTCCTTGTTTCAAACCTGATTAACATTTAAACCCCAGAGAAATTCCCATTTGACTGAAAGGCACATTGTGACAGAAATGCCAGACAAAATCTTTAGGGCCCCGTGGATATAAACCCTCAGTCATCCATGCAGGCAGGGCAGTAGTGAGCCTTGACCAAGGATGGAAGGTAGCTTCAGTTGTTGTGAGGACAGCAAGAGGTAGCAGAAGAAGCATGACACTAACTGCTGACTTTTTACTTACTGTGTACCGCAGTGGTTCTGAAGTAACGGACATTGAAGACACTGGAGCTATTTACTCTGCAGAAAGAGAGAAAAGTATGAACACAGAAGTACATCCCTCTGCAGGCTGCTGGCACCAAGCTCCAGTACAGAATTTACATTTGCTTAACTGATGTGAAAGGCTGCTCAGCTGTTCTGATGCATTTGTTCCAAGGAACTCCTACTTACTGTTCAAGCTGCAACAATCCACTGAGAAAGGAAACATTACATCTGGCCATCACTAGTCCCAGAAACTCAGTGAGAACCAACATGTATGGAATTATTAGGACTGTCATCTCTACAGAAGTTGTTAGATTGCTCCAAAACAAGGAAAAGCACCATAAATTGCCTATGGCAACATATCCAACAGACAGCTATTTCTCTTCACCATGTGTCTTAACAGGGAGCTGGCAAAGGCAAGTGTTCCAAAGGATGATTTTTCTATTTACTGACATGGCATTTGGAAAACTGAAACAGACGTGCTTTAGAATTTCCTCTAGCACCAGCTACTTAGTACGAACGGACCAGCATTTCAGGCTTTTATGCATGTACTCTTATGGTTATTTCCCCAAACACATTTTTACAAAGACCACCTCAGTAAAGCAAACCCTGCTATATTAATAACAACTCTGTGAACGACCCCACTTCTGACAGAAAACCTGCCAGAAGACCATCATAGAGAAAACACCTCTAGTCAGATAATCAAAGAGTAGAGATCCTGTCTCTTCATTATCACCTGTCTCCTCATTCCTGTACCTTCCCTGCCTTGGTATCTGGCTGCAGACAAAGCTTGTTTTCAGCTCCCAACCTGCAAAACCTAGATTTTGTTAGGACTAGCTCCACACTCCTATGATGTGCACAAGAATTTCGTGACAGCCAACCATATTCTGTTTTTCAGAATCCAAATCTTATCAGGGCTAGAGCAGCCTCAGTCTCCCCACAGATACTTACACAAGCTTCCTGCTGTTTGTGTAAGCCAGTCCCTGGCTCCCAGACACGCCTGTGAATGAGAAAGAAGTTACCCACAGGAACAATATCCATTCGTCCCGTCGTCAAGTATCCCTGTCAGGTAAAAGAAGGCAGAGGATACCACAGTCCACCCTGAAAGAAGCTTGGGACTAAGTGAGGAAGACAGCCATGCAGAGACACCTCAGTGCCATCAAACCAGCCCAGAGCTTGCCAAGAACAGTGGTCTTGTCTTCATATAGATTTATAGGGATGGGAAAAAAACAGTTATAGCTTGACTTCAAAGCTAATAAGGATAACTTTGAGAAGGGCAAAGCAGCAGATACCCTGGTCAGAATGAAACCAGGAAACAGCTATGAGGAACAGCTCCAGGACTGCTAAGCTATCCTCACCCATGCAATGGGTGGGAGCGAGGTATCAGTGACCTAACAGGCACTCCCAGAAAGCCTCACAGTCATACAGACAGGTAAGGAGGAAAAAAATGAAAAGAGGGTGTAGAGCAGAGTAGCAAGCCACTGTTATCTCTCTTTTCTGCCTACCCCCTGTCCAGAGAATTTGTTTTCCAAAACTCATAACAGAGAGGAACTTGCATAGCTTCTCAGTTTCACATACCCCACTGTCCCCTTCCTACACTGCTCACGTGCCCTGACACTGCAATTTTTATTACGAACTGAACTCCTGTCCTTTGTCTCCTACAGGGCACTGCGCAGTCTTCCAGACTGATCTTAAAGAGAGTCAGCATAGTAACTGGAGAACATAATTATATTAATTACACAACGCCAGAAGGAAGAACCATTTCCTCACATGGTTTTTTAAAAAAATAATACAATTTTTACACCATCCCCTACTAAAGACCTGATATTGAAACTCCAGAAACTGAAAAAGATATGCAGATTTAACCAGTTTCTCAAAGTGTAATCAGAAGTGAGTGAAGTAAGGCTATATAAATACAGTACAACTAGAAAAAACAGAGCTCTAAGAAAAAAAAAAACAAACAGTTTAAGCACCAAAGTGGAGTTCATAGGCACACTAGATTTTACATGTCACTTAATATTCACCCATCATTTTCATAGGAGTTTATTAGAGAGCCAGGGCTCTGCAACAGTACATGCTTCAAGCACTACAATGCTTGAAATACACTGTGCTGCTGCTGTGAAATCTTCACCAGAGCCAAAATGGATCAGGCAGCACCTACATTAGGCAAGGGAGGCACTCCCATGGAAACTTAGCTCATTTCACTGTTTCTTCTTTACATGATTGACAGAAATAAACCCCAATCAGACCTAGTACCAACCTCCATCATCAGCTCTGTTCTTTCTAGGTAGTCTGAAATGAAATAAAAGTGTAAGACTCACCAGACAAAGAGCATCTTGCCAGAGTACAGTTCCCCTGTCAGAGAGAAGAGGATCTATCAGTATTGCAAGAAGACAAATCCGTCCTAGAAGGACTTTGTTTTTTCCATGAGATCTGAATCTGAGACAGGACCCACCATTCCCATGCTCCAGTCTGCAGGCATGCTACTTTCCCATAGCGTGTTAGAGCAGGAGAGCATTTATGCCCTTCTCTTTCCTTTGTCTCCTCCCAGGGTGCTTTCTGATGCAGTGATGTTAAATTTGATGCTTTTGGTTTTCCGTTGTGGCTCCAGCTGTTTTGACCTTCTCATGCATACTTTTCTCCTTAAGAAGGAACAGATTTCTAATAAAATTTGCTATGAATGAGAAGGTCAAGGGTAGCTACTGAATATGATGAAAAAACATCCCACAATGTTTACTCCTACAATCATGAATGCAGCATCTAGGGTTTTTCAAAATTTGCTCTAAAGCTATGGAGCCTTTGAACTCCAGAAGGCCAGAACTCCTCTCAATGGCAACATTTCTGCTGCTGTCAGTAAGCCAGGAATTCCACATTCTTGTGATGTTTCACTTTACACCTCTGTAATCACTGACTGCACTCCTAGCTCAGCGTAACAGTCCTCAAAAGTAGAAGATATTTCAACATATTCCAGTTACTTCCCCTATTTTATTATACATTTCTCTAGCATCAAACCTGTCGGTCTGGAAAACCTAAGAACCCTTTAAAAGCAATAGGAAAATAGCACAATAACCAAGACTAAAATGCAGTTGACTGGTTTAGAACAACAGCTACTCAAGAGCTCAAAGCACCCTTATCCTGCAGGTAAGGTAAAAGGAAAAAGTTAGACTGGCTGCAAACCTTCAGCATCTGAAGTGAAGTTTGCATATAATCCCTGACTTCAGCTTCAGCAGAGCAAGGAGGATGAGATATAACTGATCTTAAATATCAAAATAATTTGAGGAGCTCTGTGGTAAAACACAGAGGCCAAGGACCAACAATATACTTAAGCTTGGCACACCATCTATAGGACTGAGTGCTGTAGCATACAAAAACATATTCAATGAACACTTCATATCAAAACTGCTAACAGACCTGGAATCGATCCCTTGGCAGTTTAATTATCTAAGCTTATAAATGGATTTGGCTTCTTGGATATTAATGCAAAGTCCACTCAGTGATCGACTGGCAGTACAACAGGGTTGTCATTAGCTGTGCCAAGGATGCAGGCAGCCACTCTGACTTGCTGCTAAGCTACAGCACAACACCATGCAGCTACTCTGCTTGCCAGTCCACTGCAGGGATCAACGATCCTGGACCGACAGTCCTGCAAAACTGGCTTCTGGCAGGGCCTGCTGGAGCCCCTGACCCATGTCTGGCTGGGTAAGGGAAAGCAGGAAGCACTGTGCAAACTTTGCAGAGTCATCTTGAATGCTACAATGCTTAATCTTGGTGCAGCACTGGCCCCTGCTAACTCAGATCTGGTTTGTGTAGAGCCAGCCCTAAGACAGGATCAGTAAGACAAACTTCAACTCAACCTTGTTGGGTCAGCCATCTAGAGCACCACAAGCCTCAGCACTCTGTATTGATCAAATTTTTCCCACTTTCTGTAGTGTCCCAGATAACATGGAGTCAATCACAAATAGAATATCAAGTGACATGAGCTCCCCTCTACCCATTAAGGTTTTCCTGGGTGCTTTACTGAAAAAGTGGTTAAAGGCAATCCTAGCATGCAAGACAATAAATTGTTAAGAAAGTTAAGAAAAATTGCCTTAAACTGAAGCAAAACCAGACAATTTTATTTGCCCAGGACTAGTTTACTGTGAAGTTAAAACAAAAAGTTTAGAAGGCCTGTCCTACAATAAATCGCTGTGAGAAAACACATCTGCAGCTCTCTTCCATGAACACTGCCAAGACTGTGTTCTACAACTGCTGCAAAATTAAGGAGAAAATTGGAATCACTCTACCCTTCCGTCTTTTAGGTTAAGAAATGAGGGAAAGAGCTTAATGTGAGGAGGAAGCCACTAATAAAATATACTGAGATTCCTCTGGCTTACATTCTGCAGAACTCCTATGTGTCTATCTTTTAACTACAGTACCTCAGAGACGGATGTGCGGCTCCAGGAGACACCTGACAAGGCTGTTTCCTGTTCCCTTTTTCACGGAAGGAATCACTGTGATTGCATCTGTTCTTGGTATCACCTGGCTAAATCTGCTCTCTGCCTGCTACTGGAGTTTTTTCACTGAGAATGGAAATATTTCAGTTTTGCTAACTGGCATTAACACTTTGGGTCACTTTAAAAAGACAGCCTTCACTTGGAGAAAAGAAGTCTCCATCTAATTAGCTAGTGACTCATGTACCAAGTGATTAATTTTTCCCTCTCCTTTCACATGACTTCTCAGAGCTGTTTTTTTAAGTGTTATTATGTCAAAGTGACCCTGGCACACACCATCTCAGGCCACACCTTTCAAGGAGTCCTCACCTTCCAGTAGGTCACTAACGCTGAAATAAATTATGGAATACATCAGTGAAAGCAACAGCCTGTACACCAACAGTGAGGGACCAGTTCAGGCAAGGAATCTGATGAACAGAACAGTGCAGCTCATTTCAACAGAGGCAAACCAGAAGTCCAGTGCTGTGCAGCTCCAACAACAGGCAAAGCAGCAACTGGTTCTCCAGCCATGGCTTCTTCAGAGCAAAGCAGCTGCTGCTTTGACAAGGATGAGCATAAACCACTGCTGCACACAAAACCTGACTGCACAGCTTTCATGGATATCAACACAATTATATATAACATGGGAGGGCAGATGCCAAGATGGGATGGAGATAACAATGCTGAGTGCTGAAGGACACTAAGACAACAGGCTGAGAACTCCTCCAACATCAGGGCAAGATCAAACAGGAAAGAAAAAGTTCTTTACAAACTCCTCCCCAGATAAGCAGAAGAATTTGATTCTCAAAGCATTAACACAGCTCCTGATTAAACCACTCTTTTTCAGACTAGTTCTTCTCTGGACTTTTTCATGTCATCCTTCAATGGTTGCCTGCCCTCGCCCTGAGTCTTACATGCCACAGGCTATTGATGCACATTCATGATTTCTACTTGACATATGAATTCAAGACTTTTTTCTTCTTTCACTGACCATCAAAATCCAGTCAACCCTTCCTCACCCTCCCTGACTCCATTCTTTTCCCATTCAACCCTCCACTGCTGAATTTTGTACATGTTTACTGTCCTCAGTTCTGCCATCAGAGGTTTGCCAAGTTCTGGAACTTCCTTCTATCTCTCCAAAAAGCCTGCACTACCCTATCATCAAAACTTACTTCCCATATCACTGATTGAATGGAAATCAAACTACTACCACAACTTTTCCAGTACATCTAACCGGTTAACTAAAATTATCTTACTTTACTAGCACTCAGCTAGAACCTGATTTTCAGAATAGTTTTGTAAAAGGTTTGAATACTCCCGAGTATCTGAGAGCTGCCTGTTCTATATAATTACACAGCACCACTGAGAGCTGACGAAGTGTAAATATTGCTAAAGTGCCACTTAAATAAGCTTGTTTTAAACTGCAATATAATCAAATTGTATCTACACCTATGTATAACAAACTACAATTATTCAGTTAGTTATAAGTTGTTTATAATGCAGTTTTACATGTATTGATATGTGTTTTACGTATATTTATAAACACAGATCTGTTTGTCGAGCCCAGAGCAACCCTATGGGGAAGCATAACATAGTTAAACGTCCAACATCACAATCTGTTGTCCACACTTGCTCGCCTACATTTACATGATGCCGAAAATCAAGTCTCATGCTCTAAGGCTGCAGCTGGCCACCTGGAAGGGAAGTGATCTTTCTCATCTTGGGGGTACGCACATACGTGTGTGTGCACATAAAGCTGTGCATGTTTGCTATTTAAATGGAACATGTGTCCAGCAGTCACCGAACAAGACCCAGCCGGCCAAGGGCACTCCCAGGGTTAAGCAGCTACTGGGCTCTGCCAGCCCACGGTGCCGCCAGCAGAGGTTACCGCCGTTTGCGCCAGTTCAGTGACTGCTCTGAAAATCGAGCACAGAGATTAAACAATAAACCAGACACCGGTTTATTGCCGTTCCTGCGCCGGGCGGACCCGGCCGTAGACAGTCTCTGCCAGAGCAGGCCGGTCCTGCCAACAGCGAGGGCCCCAGACGCTGCAGCCACTGACAGGCGGGGACGGCGGAGCCCGAGAGCGGCGGAGTTCGGAAGCGCTTCCCGCCGGTCAACTCTGCCCGGTGCCGCTGCGCCGCCGCCCTTCCCGCCGGGCCGGGCCTGGCCGGGCCGGAAGGCAGCGGGACAGCGGCACTCGCTGGGAAGGGGCAACGCCGCGCTCATCGCAGTTCCTGCGGGGGCAGCCCCGCCACCCCTCCCTGTGCCCTGCCCCGCCGTGCCCCCGGGGCGGCGGTGCCGGGCGCCGGGCTGCAGGGGACGCGTCCCGGTGCCCTTGGCGCCGCCGACCTCGCCCGCCGAGCCGCCG
>WBMZ01016177.1:0-48846 GCA_013400975.1 Atrichornis clamosus
AACGAGCGGCAGCGCCCGCACCCGCATGGCCTGAGCCCCGGGGGGCCACAGCGCCGGCGCCCCACGGCGGCCCGGAGAGGCGGCTCCGCGGCACGGCCCCGCCGCCTCCTCCTGTCCCGCCCCTCCCGGTGCTGCAGGGCTGGGAGTGACGGTTTATGGCAGAACCAGAGAATATTAAGGGGTTGGAATGGACCTCTGCTATGGGCGGGGACACATCCCACCAGACCAGGTTGCTCAAGGCCCCATCCAACCTGGCCTTGAACACCGCCACTGTTGGGGCATCCCACAACTTCCCTGGGCAACATGGTCCAGTGCCTCACCACCCTCACAGTTAAAAAATTCCACCTAAATTTTAACCTAAATAGATTTTTTAAAATTACTGTTATTATTTGATTTAGGGGTTTAGGGGTTTTTTTTGTTTTTCTTACTGTAGGAGGCTGTACTGCCATCCTGACTACTCTGCCTTTCCAAGAGACAAGGATTAGGCAGCAACTGGACTCTCACTTAGTCAATTTACAAAACTGATCCTCATCCCAGTGCCTGCTCGAGGGGCTGATGGCATCCACCCCACCCACCCAGCACCTCAGGCATCTTCTTGTGCCTTTTCATCAGACCTTGACTCCTGGCTTGCCCCAGCTTTGCAACTGCTACTCAGCTCGTCTGAACCACACTGGAGATCAGTTTAACCTGCTACTACTACCACGAAAAATTGATGAAGTCTTGAGAATTATTCACACAAATACTTCACACATACTTGCAGATAAACCACTCTCTGGGAACAGGAATCCAGAGAACCACTGTACCCCAGTTCAACTGTAACTGGTTTAGCAGCACTAAAATCTGAGGCTGCTGCCATGCTCAGATCAGATCCCTCTCATCTGATCCCTTTATCTAAACAGAACCATGGACACCTGCAAACTGCTCCTACAAGGAAGGGCATCTTGCTCTGTTGGCCATCTCTTGCTGCAATCATTGTGTCCTAGCAAAACAAATCCCCCACATAGCCCCCTCTCTTGCCCATTGGCATTTGCCAACTCCCTCACTAAGAGCAAGCCTTGTGGAACCAGCAAGCTTGTTTAACAGCAGTTTTAATTAAAGCCTGCCCACAGAGCTCCTGTGGGCTAACCCGGCCTCTGAAATCCAGATTGAAAAGGGGTGCAAAGGTAAAGGCAGAAGTGCTATCATATGGATAAATATTTGAGTTTCAGGCACCAGCTAATGAAGACTAAGAGCATTTTGCTGACCTCACGCAGATTACCATCATGCTTGAAAGCTTATTTAAAATGTTTCAATCAGGATTGTGACAAAGGGCCTGTAGGCAAAGCTGAGATCTACATATCAAATGTGAAGGAAACCTGACAGGCTTTTTGATAAATGAGTTTTACCAACAGATACAGGAAAAAAAACAGGGATAAAAAGTAGTTCTCTGTTCTTGTAATTCTGCCGAGGCCAGTACCATACAAGAAAATATATACAATAATTGATTTTACTGTACCAATAAAACAAAAAAGTATGCTGAATGAGTCACCTTCCACACAATCTATGGCTACATTCCACTGGTAGATGGTGCCGTCAGTGTTGCTTACTGTGTCTGAAACCAGCAAGATTTGCATCAGAACGTAAGAAAGGACTCCAGTTAAACAGTTCACCAGCAACACCACCATCACACATTGCAAACAGCAAAAATGCAACTGCAACTTGTATCTCTCTCCTGTGCTACTGCAGAGATGGATTGACTTCAATGCATGTTGAAAGGCAGGCTACTGTTCTTAATAAAACCAATCCAAAACTGTTTCTGTCACCTAAGCAACTATGCTTGCCATGGCAAGTGACCATGTGCATGCCCAGATGCCCTGTTAAACCAAAAACCACAAGCTGTATCTTGTTTCTGAAAAACCCATTGTATCTCTACAACTCCACTATAACATCAGTTCACAATTCTCTTAAGGCAACATATTTCCTTTAAAAATAAATTGCCTTATTTCACACTTGTGTTTTCTAAGCATGTCAGGAATGCAAAGGAAGAGGACACAATGTATGCTCTATTGTGCTCTGATACTTTCAGAGAGTGGAGGATGGCTGGCACGTCTTAAAATCAGAAAATTAATATTCAGAAATAGTACCAGCAGCACATCATTCTCCAGGTCTTGTGAACAGAAAGGACAGACCACTACTGTGACTTTCACTATTCAGGTCAGGTGTCCAGAGTTTCCTGGAGCAAGCCCCAGTTGAGTTTTCACCATTATTATATATAGTAATTTAGAAATACACAAGCAAATAATTTTTTGTTTGTTGCATTAAGTCAGACTTAGCAAAAGCTTGCTAGGTTTTACACATATCAAAGTAAAGGATGGCATGATTTTTAGGATAAAAAATTATGTAATTAGAAGATCCTGGAAACTAATGCTATTGGGATGTAGCACTATTTTGGGAAACTTACTTTAAGACTGCACTTTTCTGCATCATAAATTTTAGGAGACTGCTTTTTGCCGTAGTAAATGCAAACATGGTGGGGAGTTTGACTGACCACCAATCTGAGGTCTGCAAAACCTACTACGTTCTGAAGAAAATGTTTACAAGTATCTGTACACATCCAAATCCTGTGTTTCTGATTCTTCTTCAGTCCTTCAGTCTATTATCTAGTAGTTGCTTCTGAGTGAATCATTATTTCTGTAGCCCAACTGCCTTATCCAGGCTCACCTGGCTTAGTTGGTTTCACAAGTTTAAATAACATACTTTGCTTGATGCAAGGACTTGATTTATTATTCATCTTCACTCAACTTTTCCCTTTCTCAATCTTTCCACTAGCCCAGCAGGAAAAAAATTTGAAATTATTTTAAATTCACATTCACTAGACAGTAGGCATAGATTACTAACTATTCCATGGTCCATTTTCCTAAAATCTTCTGGAAAGGACAGATGATGTTACCACAGACCAGTTGCCAGAGCAATCCTAAGAGAAAAAGTTTATGTGAATAGCACTGAGAGAAAACACACAAAAAAGCCCAAATCAAATAAGAAAGAGAATCTTCTAAGATAAATTACATTTACTTTTATAATATCCTCTATTACTCAATCCATTTACAGATGCATCTATTGAAATACTGGGGGATATGTTCTGCTCAAAATAGTAAAGTATTTCAAATTGAATGAATTCCAGAAGCTAGAAAGCTAACATGATGGCAAAGTTAGTGGGTAGCATCCTGAAGTTACAGGACTAAGCTTCCCACTAAAATACTAGAATATATTACTGGAAAAAATACTGCTTGAATTTTATTTAAAGGAAAAAAAAGTCTATGCTGCTTACTTTGTTACTATCCATCAATCTTTTGTAATGTGACATCATTATAGCCAAAACCAACCATTTTCAGGAAATCTACTGGTTTCTACTGGAGAAGAAAATTGTCTGAAGACCCACTCCTAGCAGCCTTATTTTAAAGTCATCTAAAATAGCAAAATCCATTTTTAAGTGACAGATAGGCCTCCAGAGGGTAGCAGTTCTGAGTTTCAAGCCAAAGATATTCAGCACAGCCCTTCTGAAGCTCAGACAGGATGCACAGCCCAGGAAGCAAGAGAACACAAGGGCTCCCAGCCTGTGGCACAGCGGGGTCGGGGGCCCCAGCGATTGGTGGCCCAGGTACATTTTACCTCGCAGGCCCCTCTGTGAGTGTCGTGCTGCTCCCACCTTGACCATCATAACCAGAGCTCAGAGAGGGCCATTAGCAAGCTGTCATCAGCTGTCTACTGCAGGTAATTCTTTCAAAGCTTTCTAACTCTCCATCAGCATTGTGGAACTGAAATAGAAATCTCACAAGATTATCAAATAGCTTCCTCTAAAATCACAGTGCTTTTATCTCACCTCCATACAAATGTCCCTCACTGTGCCTTATGTACATGGAAGAACCACACCAGAGACTTAAGGGATATCAAATATGCCTATTTTTCATAATACAATTATAGTAATTATTTTGATTTTAAAACCTCTAAATCTATTAGTAAGGTCTTTCTGTGGATTCTATGATTTAACTAAAAGGGAAGACAACCAAAACAACTTATTTTGAAAAACTGATTCTTTTTTTCACCTATTCTCTTTTAATTCAGTGCATGAAAATGACTATTCCTTCTTAGAAGATACATTTAACCTACCTTTAAAATATTTTGTCTAAAATGTATTTAAAATGTTACACATAGATAATGCAAAATGTTCTACTTATATAGTGCATTTCTGTGTTCTTACCACTCCTGTATTTAAGTACAAATATTTTTAGCTGAATGCACTGATACATTTTGAAAGTGATGTTATTGACAACAAAAAACTCAACAAAATCTAATTTGTGCATTAATTACCTCTCAGTTTACAGCTGTGCAACTTATTACCTCTCAAATATTAAGTGCTCCATCAAAGCACTTCATATGTATACATACACACCTAACTTATTGCCAATCTAGCAATATATTCTAAATTTGATCACATTGCTCCTGCAAAAATATGCAAGGATTCTGTCTATAAGGTCTCTATTTCATATATTTTAGCAATGGAAATGCGACTTGCAGTCCTTAAATATTTATGTCTATACTTCCAAAAAATTGTAAATTTATGGTAATACAGGAAACATTTGATGCTTTGCATTAGTTTTATTCTATACATAAATGCTATCTTGAGCAAATAAAAAGTCAGGCAGTATAAATTACTGTAAAAGCTCCACCATAGTAAATAATTACAGAGCATATTAATACAAAAAATTAGGAAACATTTTTGAGTACTTTGGTCACATACTGGTAAAATTTATTTTAAAAGCAAAATCAAAAATGATACATGTGTCCACACTCACAACACACATAACACACAGTTCATGTGTAAGTATCAACATTTTAGTTGCTCAAATTTTGTTACCACAGCAGTATTTATCTTTATTTTTAATAAAGACTTCCATTAATTTATTTTAGGTAAGAGGTAAAACGAAAGGGTAATACACTCCTAGAAATTGAAGCTGTAAAAAAAATAAGTCTGCAAAAGTAGAGCCTTTAAGCCAAAAATTTAAGTGGTAACAGGGCTAATGTTAGTAAGATTGAGATAGCACATAGAAACTTTCATGCAACCTCCCCTCCCCTTAGTATTGTGTTTGTCTGAAAGGAAAATAACCAAATCCTGAGAATAATCAAATTGAATCATGTTACACTATTAGAATACCATAAAAGTATTCTCATGCTGGTAGTCACATACAAGTTGTTTCATCCTTTCACTAAACTAGCAAACTTAGAGGAATATACCTCTCCATCCATTCCAAACTCAACATTCTTAAGACTGACTCCACCCACCACCATACTCTTTAAAAATCTTAATAATTACATTCTGATTAATATGGTTTGTGCAACTCATTGCTGTAAGGGGAATATGGCAAAGATTTCCAATATCAAAGTGCAGAATATATACATCACACTGTTTTAACATCTACTAAAATTTGGTAAAACCATGTTACTGAAGACTGAGAGTGTCATATAAAACTACCAAATACTGCTTCTTCAAAAAAACCCTTTGACTGGGGGTCTCATCCCTTCTGTCATTAAGTAGCAAAATAAAATACTTTTACACAATACACCACTGGTTGTCTCCAATATAAGAGGAAAAACATTTAAATAGGAATATATCAAATGCAACCCTTGTTTACGTATCACTTGCACGTGATTTTCAAAATGTAAATAAACATTCTATGGAAGTGTTATAAAAATCCTTAAAAACCTGGGGTTTCTTTAGTTTACAAGATGGTATTTTAGTATTATCAAGATTAAAAACTCTTGGAGCTTTTCTGCATACTGGTTGATTCAGTTTTCCACCAAAACTGATGATTCAATTAGTGCAAAATTTCCACTGTGTGGAATTTTCTTGTATGTTGTAGTAGACAACTCAGTATTCAGCTCTATTTTTATCACAGAATTTATTACCTATGCCAAACTCCGTTAACAAAACAAAGAAAACAACAGATAAGAAAACTTTCAGACAGTTCAAACAGCATTATTTTTGTATAAAATATATTTATTTTAAACTTTTCTTTCCATCTTACCCCCTGTTCAGATTGCCAGGAATATGAAATAATTATCTGGTAATGTAATACCCAATAAAAAGTATTGGTACTGTAAGAGAAATATAAGAGTCAAACTCACTTTATTTGTATGCACTTGACTATCAGCTTTCTAATGCTTCCTAGGTATCATTTTATTGGTAGTAGGTACACAGGTCCACTCAAACTTTCAACTCATTTTATAAAAAGGTAGAAAAATATACTCAATATTTGTTTAACCTTTCTATATTCACCCTATCATACACGAATCTTACAAAATGCTTTAGAATCATTTAGTACCTGAAGGAACATCAACAACTGCACAGCACCTGGAGAAAGGTCTCAGTGAGAATGTACAATCCAGTATTATGTGATCTTGAAGGTATTTTTCTTCAGGTTCACAGCTATGAATTGTCACAAGTAAACCAAATAAATATTCAATACCATGTTCATATGAACATCCGTGGACTCATCAACCTTTCTTGATTTCCTGCTAAATCCTGAAGAAGAGCTGGTGATGTCAAAAGTAAATGACAAAGTCTGGTCAACTAAATACAACAGCATGAACTCCATGTTTAATTGTCACAAAGTTATTCTGCAACATGCTGATGAAGTGTCCTTGTAAAAATTTTCCTTCAAGGGCAAAAAAACAATAGAACTTTTAAATTATGTTTTTTAAAAATTCTGTTTGTGCTCCAGTTAAGCAATGACATCGTGGGTATCACTGTTGGGTCTTTGGCGTAGAGTCAGCGGGGGCAGAGGCTTTCCATAGAAATCTGTGTAAGAAGTGCCAGAGAAGAAAGACACATCAATCTGTCACCTACCACCTTCCTTGTTCAAAGAATGTTTACATATGGTAAATTCTTGCTTCCTTAATGAAAGGTATGCATTCTACAAGTTTAGAGCTAATTCCTACAAGCAACTTTCAAAGCTAGTGCTAATTAATGTCTAGAGATATATTGGCCAAAAGAGGATTTCATTACATTTTGTTATCCATGCATCAGCATTTGCAAGATCAAGCCCAAAGGTGATCTGTAAACATCCCTAAAAAAAGGAAATGAGAAATCCAAAGTGTAGAAATAACTGAAAAAGTGAAGCACCAAAATTTGTATGTTGCTGTGGTAAAATCTGCACTGCAATATAGCTTTAAGTGACAGTAATGCTGTGCAGCATCCAAAACTTTGGGACCATTTATGCACAGCATTTCTCTTGAAAGCCATAGTAACTTTCTAAAAGAACTATTTAAGCATTGATAGATAAAACTGCAACATCTCCTTTTGTCAGTAAAGGAATTTAAAGTAGTAATATTGTTCAAGACAAAGTTATTAAGTACATAAGAGAATAACAAGTGTTCTCAAACATTTGTAATCGATACAAAAGGAAAAAAACCCCATGCAGACTGGTACATGCAAAGCATTTCAGAAGCAAAATAATATGAAAGATGGTAAGAAGAAACAAGTAGAAATCAAGAAAAAATAAAAGCAGCTTTTTGAAGCATTCAAATCTCAATTTTGTTTATACAGACCACCTCTTCCCCAGCAAAGCCTTGATGGCCTGCCAACACAAAATTCAGGTTTAAATAAATCATAATTTTCCAAGAAGAATATATTCCATTTGTTCTACATATGCAATAACTTCTGTTAAAATTGCATTCCTGAGCTAAAATTAACAAAAGCAAACCAGCTGGATTATTCTACTCTAAGAATATGTGTATGTGTCTGTAGGATCAAGGTTTCAGTTATCTTTACATTTAATCAGAAAATTATAACATTTTTATATGTTGTTGTAAATACTTTGATTTTAATAGCACTAATTCAGTGTTACAGGAGCATGTGAAAAGCAAGAAAACTGCAACAAATAATTATAAATGAAAACCTGTAAAACTGAAGTTTTTATTAACCAGTTTCTTGAGGTCTGGCAGACCACTTTAGGACTGTCAGTTAATTTCACCTCCTATAATGAAAGAAATTTCTCATTCTTGCAAATTTATCCTCCACTGTCAATAAACAGACACTCATTACATAGCGTTGTGCCAAAATTATTAGCATGACTGGAAAAAATTGCAGTCTTTAGTGAGTGTAAGTGTATAATTAAATATTTACATAATTGACTCTACTGACTGTTAACTCTGTCTGAACACCCAGTGTAACATTCTCTTCTAAGAATGCCACAAAAATGACTCTATATATGTACTAAATAACCTGCTCACCAACACTTAAATTTTTCAGTTTGCATAATTTAGGCAGAGTTATATGTCTGAGAAAGCCTTGCATTAAAACCCAGAACTTTGGAGGTTGTTTCAGCCTCATATTACATGAATTTTACATATTTCAGCAGCAAGATGTACCACATACCTGTGATACTTTCAACAGAAAAATCATTTTAAGACAAAACCAAAGGAATGACTGCTATCCTAACTGAAAAGTACCTATACTAGAATGCATGGGAATACTGAGAAATGCCTGTTCCTGTGTTTTTCCATTGACTAGCAGAAACCAACAATACCAAACGTCCTACCTGTTTTGAAGCTTAAGGGGATTGACTTACATTGAGGAGCTATCAAATGTTTCATTGATGTGCTTTTGGACACAGTCTTTGAGAATACTCCTGAAAAAACCTCTACACATAACCAAGGTTCCTCCAAATTTTAAAAACGGTCTCTTAAGTACTTCTTTCCTCCCTTGCTCTTATGGGTACTGACAATTTTACCCAGGGTCCTGACTAAAGCATCTATATAGCTCCATCCTACTAAAATTGGGGGTTTTCAGCCTGGTTTCCATAAAGGTATGTGCTCATTTACCCCATATACGAAGACTTTTCAGCCACTTGGCCAGCAACGATTCGTCAAAGCAAATTGTGCAACAGAATGCAGTACAGCTAGAGACAGCAGAGCACTTCAGGGACAAAAACTGACAAAAAATAAAGCCTTATTAAAGTACCAGCTAAAGGTAGAAAAAAAAAAAAGTACTTTAAGCTTTCACTGGAGATTATTCCTTCAAGCTATTTATATCAATTAATCACAAAACCAATAAGGAAATAATGCCTTTTTATTTCACAAAGTTTGAATGTCTGAAAAACTTTTAAACCCACCTTTGAATTTTGGGCAAAGCTGGGGGAAAGAAAAAAAAACTCAACACTGATTTAGTTCTCTGCTGAAGGGGCATCCAAAAGGAAGCTGATTTTCAGAAAGATGCAATTCAAGGATTATTTAAAAAAAAAGAATCAAAGATAGGCTTCACTGGTCTTGGGAAAACTCTAATATTAGAGTTTCCTTTCAGGAGCAGGTTCTCAGTCTGCAAAATATCTAAGAACTTACTGAAAAACACTGTTGTGTGAAAGAAAACAGGCAAGAACAGATGGGAAGTTAAATCAGTGCAAGATGGACTTGATAGTGCTGGGTTAGCAGTAGAACTCAATGATCTTAGGGATCCTTTCCAATCTAAATGATTCTGGGATTCAATGGATCTCAAATGGACAGAGTTCAAAAAACCCCACAGCTGCTTTAAGGAAAATA
Organism: Atrichornis clamosus; assembly: GCA_013400975.1. NCBI lineage: Eukaryota > Metazoa > Chordata > Aves > Passeriformes > Menuridae > Atrichornis > Atrichornis clamosus. The sequence goes on from WBMZ01016177.1 coordinate 9,574, forward strand.
AATAAATGATGCTCTTTGATATCAGTACCTAACTAAAAGTTTGACCATGCTGGACTATGCATTTGAAGAGCTTTTTTTATTTATAAATAGTGCTTTCCTAATAGATGTTTTCTTGCTAGGATTTGTGTGAATCACAAGTATGAATCTTGTGAGCATCTCAAAATTCCTTAAAAAACAACTCAGTAAAGATCAGGCAATGTCTTGAATTCAGCTGCAAAGTTCTGAGCACTTCAAGTTTGCTCTCATCTCAGTGGTCATACTCTGGTCAAGAGATCCATTTCCCTACCAACATATTTTCCATTGTTAGCTTCCAAAGTAATTTAATAATTGTACTTATTTTACAAATGGACTAAACACAGATCTCAGGTTACTAACTTACATACTTGGGATTAGGGAACCTAGCTTAAGCAGGTTTTTTTTTTTCCCACCCATGCTCTTGCTACCAAATGCAACACCTCCCTTAAGGCACAGATAAAAATTGAGTACCACTTCTTCCTTTTCTTCCCCTCCCTACCTCTTCATCTGGCTTTCCTTTCTTGCCGCCTTCTCTCTATTTGCCTTTAAAAAAAAGAGCAAGATGGTTTTATGATTAAGATTACAAATTACATTTTATGCACATGAATTTCATTCCTGTGAGAAATAAATATTTTGGGTTTAGGAATCTTATTTCCCCTTTAGGCATCTTTTGATTTTTTGGCAGAAAAGCTCCTTGTTCTTGTGTTTCAGAACTTCAGCAGGTGTGTCCACATGGTGCTGTACTACAAGAGAGTACAAATAATTCAAGGGTTAAGCTCTAGGATAACTACAGCCACACTGAGCTCCTTTCTCCCTAAGTGCCTCAATTAATGTTCTCTTTGTTCAATCTGTGTTAGTGCTCTCATTGCTTTAGTTTGGTGATTCTCCTCTCATATGACTCCAGATGTCTCCCAAGTCACTTGACTTTTCAAAATTTGAAAAATAAAAATGTAAGAAAAAAGAAGAAACTATCATTTCAGACTCAGAAAAAAATGCAGTATCAGCATAAAAAAACCCAATCTTCCATGATCTTCCAAAAATAGAAAATAGTCATTATTGAAGCAAGAAATCAAGACTCTCCCTACCACACCTTGATATCTCCAGTTAAAAATTTTCATTTTAAATGCAGTGTGTATTTGGACTCAAAGTAACTGTTCCAGTTACTCTTTGGAATATGATACTTGATAATTTTTAGGTGCAAGCTGCTGTGCAAATAACTTCAGATCATTAACAGCTTCTGATATCCTATGCCGCTTTTAATTTTATGAGGGAATTTGAGAGAACTCAGTATTTTTCATAATGAAAAAAAAATAAAGAAGACTTGAAAAATCAAAAAGATGCTTTCTACTAAGCAAACAAGATAGCTTTTGGTCAATGAAAATTGGAATTTAGAAATTAAAAACAGATGAAGAATGAAATGAATGTAGACGTGAATGAACAATGGAGAATGGTTTTAAAAATACTTTCAATTACCAGGATGATGTGTTTCACCAAGAGGCTCAAGTTTTCGATGTCTATTAAGTTTGGGAGTTCCCCAGCCAACTAAAGGAAAACAAAGAATGTCAAAGCATACCATCACTGCACTTGATTATTATGAACTGTTCAGAAGCCAGCCCTCTTTGGGAAAGATCAAAGCATTTAGAAATGCCCAAGGTATCTAATATATTGCATCCATGGTGAATAACGATGAAAAACTTTAAAAATAAACTGATTTACCTTAAAAATATTTTTTTAATCACTTCAGTGAGTAGTCAAGTTTCTGACTCTTTCTTTTAGGAAAATAATATCTTCCCCCATGGAATAGGCCAAATCAATACTGCTCAAAGTTCATATCATGAAGTGGGAAACTGCATAAAATATTTTCTAGAGACGAAGGTTTAGTAGCACATCTCTCTATGAGGACCATTCCAGTTCGTCATTCACAAGTGAGACTTTTCAAGGATTAACAACCACAAGTTGAGACATCAATTACTGTTTGTTAGTACGCTTACCTGGTGGAAGAGCTGGTGGTGGTGTAGGATTTTTGGGAAGAGAGTCCTCTGCATTAACAGGTTCTACTCTGTGGCCCCTTTTTAATTTTGGTTTTTTATTTCTTTTCTTACTGTTATCTATATCAAACAGAAATAAAACATTACATATACAGTTATATTCAGAGAATATCTTATATCAGATACTAATACAATTGTTGGTGAGATACATCACTGTTTTCAGCCTAAACTTATACACAAAATTATAGGAAATGTGAGACACACAACATTTTGCTATAGAAAATAAATGGCAGGTATAAAATATATGCAAACTATGCTTCCATAAAGAAATTCAACTTAGCTTGGTCCTGATGGAAAGTGAACTGCATATTTGATTATGGTAAAAACAAATCTAATTTCAGCCACAGCATCAGTCACACCAACAAACATGCACTTTTTTGAAGCAGATTTTCCAATACAGTAACCTATCCCTGCATTTTTCTGCTTTCAGTGGATGATATTGATGTGTGATATAATGAAAAATAAAGTGGACAGAAGGATAAACTATGTGAAAAATAACATGAAATTTCACATTAAAAGGAGGCCATTTTACCTGAGTCAAGGCATTCTGAGGCTTGTGGATCATTCTCTTCTGCATTCTGCAAAAGTTGGGCAGTTGTAGAGTTGCATGTTTCTAGTCTGCTGTCATTTGTGTTTTGGCTACTGCTACTTGATAAGTGCCGGGCATCCATTTGGTCCTGCTCTGGTTGTGATTTCAAGACAATTGTGGCCTTTTCAGTCTCCAACTTTTGCCGCTTCTTTTCCTTTTCTAGTTGTTTTTCATTCTAACAGGAAGTACAAGATTTTTTTCAATTACTTCTATTGCTGTAAACTGACTAATAAGACAGGAAGGTTATTAAAAAATGAAAATATTCCTAAAATATTTCAACATCCTACATATAGCATAGAATTTATTTCCAAATAGATGAAGAAATTAAATATTCAATATCCTGTCCAGGGGGAGAGAGCAGGAATGAACAACAAAAGGAAGGATCTTTAGGTTTATTGCCTGATTTCTTGTTTTATTTTTGGTCATATTAAAAAAAAAAAAAGCTAGCAATATAAACAACATCAGCAGTCCTGAGCACAAGGTTAGAAAACTTCTACTTTCTTCCTACTCAATTACTTTTCTTTTTTAATGTTTACACTAAAACAAAATACACATGCACAGAGCCAGAGCACCCAGAAAATGTTATTGCAGTTTGGATAAATACCTATTGTGTCATACAACCTCAATGACAGGCTGCTTCACAAGTTTTGTATCACTAAATCACCATCTCCGCAATATTCACAGCTATACCTGTATCTTCTTGCTTTGTATGTTACTACTAAGTCTATTATTGTGCATGACAGCATGTAAAGCTGACTTTACATTCAATGTGGATATGGGTGCTTTTGTCCTGGAGAAAAGCCAATGTTTGAATTACTTACTGGAAAAATCTTTAGATTATGTTATCTCCAGTCAACTGAACAAAAAAATATGGTACAATAAATAAGAAATACCTGAACTCAGAAACACACGTTAAGGAAACTTTAATATATGAAATGGATTCTCATATGTCAAAACTAAGAAAAATTACCAATAGTCTGTTTTCAACTGAAAACATGTTATGCTCAGGAATCTAAATAGTTGAAGAAGTCAGGAGATTTTATATGAATCAGTACATCACTAAAACATTTTACAAGGAACTAACAGACCTTGAATATTTTCCACTTCTGAATTCTCAACAGTTTAATTAGGAAATGTGTTCAGTCATGTGTTTACATTTATATTACTGTGTCTACAAAACTTGTGTCCACAAATCAATAATAGGGGTTTTCTTATCATGAAAACATTGATTCAATGCACACAAAACAAGACTGCCAATATTAAAATAAAAATTTTAAAAATGCTGTGCAGACAGATTTAGAACAATTCTTTTAAATGAACCATGTTTCTCATTAGCTCTCACACATTTGTTAGTAGTAGTTCTAAAATGATCCAGATTTCCACATATTCCCATACCTCAGAGATTACAGCAGCTATAGGCTGGAAGGGGTTTCCAGATTTCCCAGGCTCAGGGTCTTCCTCATCAGGTACACTTCCTTCTTCTTTTTCCCTTTGTCATTGTTGTTGAGTTTATGTTGTTGTTTCAATGGTTTTGGTGATGTTTTTGGGTTGGGTTTTTTTTTTTGTTTGTTTTTGGTTTTGGCAGGGGAAGGGGAAAGAGGGAGAATGAACAAAGAATGATGAAGAAGACAAAAATTTTATAGAGAACAACTATTAGATCATCTAACCTATCCTCCAATATATGCCAGCACGGCCTTTAAAGATCCCTTCCAACTGAAACTGTTCTAGGATTCTAGGTAGTAACAGTCAGGGAATCCTACTTGCTTCAGCTGGACTCAGGAGTTCAGCCAGACACATAATGCTCTGTACACCAGCACTAGTTACTTTTCATGTTCCAGATATCTATGTAAGAAATAATATTAAATAATAAATAGTATTAAATAATATTGATAAAGTATATACTTATCAATCAATCTGATTGTACGTGCACATAGGAAGTGTGTGTTACACCCACTGCACAGCTGCCAAGTACTCGGAGAGGAAGGAACCAAACTCCTTGTTCAGAGGCACAGATGGGAATGAAAAGATCACTGATCTACTCATAAAAACATAATGCTTGGAAGGAATGGTCAGTGCTATTGAAAACGTTATGGCACTACAACTCTCTCTGGTTTTCCTTTTGAAACAAGATGATTGCTACTAAAACATTGTGGAGGAAATGCCCTTTCTGAACAAAAAAGAAGCCTGAGGAATTATTAAAACACAGAACGAAACAGAATCACTAACCTCCTTCTTACAGTAAGAAATCAATTTGATGCAAAACAGCAGACTGAGAGTTAATGTCATCTCTTATACCTGAGGCGAACCCTCAGATACAGGTGAAACCAGCAGAAGTTACTAGTCAGGCTTCCTCTAAGGCACAAGAGGTTTAGAAAAACTTTTAAGCCTTTAATCCAATTCCACACAATTATTCCAGTGAACAGATACAATCAAGACCACTGAGCGGGCACAGAATATATGGAAAACGTCCATATCATCAGTCAGTTTCTTTAGACATGTTTCAAAGTCAGCTCTCCTCACTACAGCTCTCAGCATGGCATAAACCAAACACAATCCAACATGGTCAGAAGGTTTTGTCTATGCAGAGGTGTGTGTCAGACTAACAGTATACCACTTTTTTTATAAGTTTGTGAAATATGTATGAAGACCATGCCAAGTTCAAAGTACTGTTTAAAATGTACTTAAGTAATTTACTTGCTGAAGTAAACCAAAACAGCAGGAGTACAGTCCAAGACACTTTGCAGTATCTTCACAGCTGCTTCTCACAGTAACAGAGACTCAAAATTCTCTGCCTATATAAGGCAGACTGGAGGACAGGGGTGCTCAGCAAGTATTTTAAGAATGCCCCAGTAAAATGATTCACATCTGTCTTTCATAGGAACCACAGTGGGCTGCTGAAAACCAGAAAGAGCTCTGAAGGCAAGTAATAAATCACTTGTCCTGCTTCCCCTCACTGCATCATCTTTAGTTTCTTCACGCCTCACCTGTTGGATATCCTGAAGCTTATTTAGCATAGTGTTAACTAATGTTTCATATCTAGACTTTGATATTCACATATGGGTTACAGAGTCTAACCTAAGTTAATAAAAGTTTATTTTAGAACACACCTGAAGGTAACTTCAGATTAAATCACAGGAATTATTTTTTAGGTTAGTCTTCTGTGAAGCTATATTAGTAAGGCCAAATTTATTCCACAACTACCTTGCAATTCTCATTCACTGTACATTTCCAGCAAATCAAATAAGGGAGATAAATAGGCAAAAACTTGTAGGTCGTAAAGAAAGGTTCTAGCATTAAGTTCTGTACTTTTAATATGGAGACCTGTGGCTTGTAAGCTTTAATTCCTTGATAGCTTAGTTCCTATAAGATCTATGTACAGGAATGAACCAAAAATCTTAGGGAAGGGAGGAAGGGATGTAGAAGAAATTAGAGAGAAAATACCTTTCTTCTCGTATCCTTCTCACTCGCTCAGCTCGTTCCAGTTTCTTCTGTTCTTCATAAGCTTTTTGCTCTGTAGTGTCTCTCTGGATGCGTTCATTTAAGGCATCAAAATCTTTTGCTATGATATGTAGAAGCCAATATAACCCCTTTTTAATTGATTTATCAATTTTTTTCCCACAGCCCATGATAGCAGAGCAAGGTTCCTGTAAATACACAGAGAAGGAGGGAAAAAATATTTGCAGTTCAGATCACATTCCTTGACTGACACCAAGAAATTAGCTAAACAATTACTGTTTACTGTGAAGCTTGCAAAACTCTGAGAAGTATGGGAAATAAATTTGCGTTTAATTATTCCATAAATTTAGAAAGATTTACAAATTTTTGTTTTTCCAAGAGAAAAATCACATTAGTTCTACCAAATGCCATTATTTCCAGAATACTGCACAGAAAAATATTCCACGTCTATATCTAGACATATGCATCTTAAAAAATACTTACAATTTGACAGAGACACTTGTGTTCATTAACAAGCTTTTCCAGAGATAAGGACTCAATTACATCTGCTTCTGACAGAGCTCCTTCTCTGTCCTGCTTATTTGCCAGCCTAGAGAAAAGATCAAAAGAAACACTTAGCAGCGTGACACAAGAGAGACTCTCAGATCTCCAAAAGCTAAGTCTTTGACAAAAGTAGGAAGAAGAATGAGAAAGAAAGATAAAATGCCTTGTTTCAGCTTTAATTAATTTTTTCCTACTTAATCAACCTATTAGTCTGTGCACCATTTTCATAAGATACTAACATTAAATAATAAGGTGCTTAGTAAGAATTTAACAATTATAGAAAAAGCAATTATATTTACAGCTAAGAAGATGGATGTAAAAGACCTGTTTTACATCTAAAGCCAACACAGTACAGTCTGCTCGAGTCTCTGGATGGAAGTTCACAATTTTGCAGCTTCCCAGACCATGAGCAACTCCCTGTGTAAAACTGCTTCAGTATCATCTCAGGTCTGCCTACTACCAAGAATTTCTCTCTGATGCCAAACAACTTGATATGTGATGTTTTGAGCTTGCTCTTTCCAAGTAAAACTTAAAGTGTAGAGGGAGCAACTTGCATGAACGGCACTAAAAAATACTTTATAAAATACAGGAAAGCAAAAAGAACCAACATAGCTTACAAAATCAGTATTCTGCTGTCGCTGTTGAACTGCTGGCAGAGCGAAAGAATCAGGCTGGAGCGGGTGAGGCAGAAATCTGAATTTATTATTTAATTCTAAAACTTATATAGACTTTCCAAAGGTCATCCGGATTGGGTCAATTCATAACCTCCCCCTAGGCCAATTGGCCAGGTTGAACCGCCCCTCTTTCCAGAGACAGTTTCAATAACATCCAAGCTTTATCTCTATTTACAAAACACAGGAAGGAGAAGAGAAAAATTCCCATGGGAAAGAGTCTGTGTTACCACATTCTGCAAGATGAAGTGCCATCATTGTTTTATTACTTATGTATGGTAACAAAGAGGACTCCGGAAAATAGACATCCATTTAGGAGTATGAGAATACAATGGAATCTTATTTCGCACTTTCTACAACAGTAATAATCCAAGCTAAGTGCTGCATAGCACTAGGGAATATGAAATTTGCACTTGCTTCTCTCTAATAAAGGAATTCCACTAAAATAATGTTGTTCGGAAATTTAGCAACATTTCAATTTACACAAGAACTCTGATTCAGCTTTCAGGATAAGATGACAAATGTTTGGTTTCCATGAGCTCAATGGCAGAAGGTTTTGGAACCACACATCATAGCCTCCCTTCTGAAATCTCAAGTCATTATCATTAACTCAAATGGTTTTCAGGGAATGTTATGCCAAAGCTTGTACTCTGGATTTATGCTAAGTGCTTGCTGAGAAGGAACAATGGTAAGAATTCCCTCCATAGTTAGCAGAACTTCAGTCAGCACTTCAATTCAATCTAAGGCCTTATTCTTTCCTGTTCTCCATAATCCCAGGATGAGAGCTTCAATTCTTAATTATTTTACTCAGAAGAGAGAGTTTTTCACTTCAAAAACATTTGAAAAAAAGTGGCATTGCATCTACAGCTCAAAAAACCACATTCCTTGTCACCATTACCCTCATGAGCTACTATTTATTATCTAATCTTTCATCTTTCTTTTCAAGAAGAGTTTGTTTATTACGGAGACCATAGAAAAGCAGCTTCTCAAATGTCCAGTCTCTCCCAATCTTCATCATTCTTAACTATTTGTGGTCCAAATGATTTAAACAATTCACTTACTTACCATCATCCTGGGGAAAAAAAACTCCACATCCTACTGATAATCAAAACATTGCTGACTTGGCCTGCAGAGCTAAAAAGAACATAAGTATCTTCTCCCTGCCCCTCCTTGATAATGTATTCCCATTTCTCAGACAGAGTACTTCTACAGTACATTGTATGATTTAGTGCAGAGATTCCCTAACTGTTGCTCAATGCAAATACAGAACCTATGGTATTTTCAATATGCTTATGATAATCTGGCACTGTTTCCTTTTACCAACCAGCTATAACAAGAAATGTCCTCTCAGTATTGAGCTATGGAACAGGGCCAAAGCTAAACCAGGGAAAAACCGAAATGAAATTCAAGACAACTATAGAAAGTAATTAAAAAATTGGAAACAATTATCTCCACCTTTTTCCTTCCCCACATAACATATCTTTGTTACAGTCTTCTAATCCTACTGTGCTGCCCCTTAGTCTCAAAAAGCACTCCTCAGCAGTGCTGTCAATTCATCTAGATCTAACTGAAGTAAGTATTTCTGAACAGTGTTTGTTGCCATAGCCTATTCCTTTCTTACCTGAAGATTGAATAACTGCACTATTTACAATGTTATTGGACTGCACAGTCTACAAAGCACAGCTGAAGCAGAATGAAATGTTGGTAAGCTGCATAGCTCAGTGTCAGTTTGACACTAACATCCTACAGTTTGCAGTAGCTGCTGATTTTTAACCTCTAATATCTTGAAAGGTGTCATATTTGTCTTTCTGGTCAATTAGTTTCCATCTTCCCTGCAGCAATACTCACTGCATTCAAAAAATATGGCTAAGGTGCTCTATCTGGAAAAGTAGCATATCCAAATAGCTGTCTCTACCTAATGCTCGCCACGAACTGAAATGGTTTTGCTCAGGTTATACATTTACTGCTGTACAGCCCTGCACACTTCAGACTTTAGGTCAAACATAGAGTTAAAATATTTTTATGATGCTGTAGTAAAAGGCATTATTTTGCTGAGGGTTTTTTTCCATTAACAGATCCATCTCCGTTGATTCCTTTTCCCTTCATGCTTTGGTGTAGAAGAAAACAAACCCTGCACTTACACTTGTGCTTCAAAGGTAGGCACTGCTCCACTTCAGCTCCTAAGGCCTGTATCTAGGGAGCTGCTCCAAGGCACTTCCTGATACTGGGCAGCTCCAGCAGTGATCCGCCTCCCAGCAAGGCTGGCTTTCAAACAGGCAGAACCAGATTCCCCAAGTAGAAAGTAATCAATTTTCCTGTCTACTGCAGTTGCAGAAGGCAGTTTCTCTCTCACTCTACCACTCCTGAAGATGATCGCTTGGACAACGACGTAAGAATTAGAAGCAGAAGAAATAAAGAAAATACTTAATGGAGTGTCACTCTAGACACGTTACTTAGGGAAATATTCTGAAAAAAAATGTTTTTCAGATTATACTGAAGCTTAACCTCAGGAGTTCCTCTGTAAAGGATAAAACAGAAGGCCACCAGCACAGGATTCAGAGGTAAATACTCTTCTCTTACTTAATGTTTATAACGTTGCAAATCTCAGAAAAAGTGGGGTTCAAAATGGAAATGTGCCTAAGTGTTAAGACATAAAAATAATATATGTCTACCTTGGCAAGAATTAGGTATTTCTGTAGGTGAATACAGTCTCAGAGCTCTACTGTTCATGCACGGGAATGCTAGGTTTTGGGGCAAGTTTTATTAATAAAAATATCTTCTTTAGGGAATACATCAGTCATCTTAAAAAACAGACCTTGATTTTAATTTTCCAAGCCAGTTGAACTTCATATATAGCAATTTTTCACATTTAAAAACCTATAGGAGATATATATCAAAACATACTTGAAAGCATAGGAGAGTGTTTGTTGGTTTATCATATTAAGTTTGCTGAGTAAGAAGCTTTCACATATAAAATCATGCTTGGATTATTTCAATTTCACATAAAATATATTTGAATTGTCTTAGTGTAACAAACTTACTTCATGTCATGCAAGAAATAAAGAAAAAGTAGGCACCTCCTGCTTTTATATCAAGTAGGATTTTTCTAAGCAACTAGAGAGCTTTTTCTAAGAGTCACCGGAAACAATGTGGAAAGGGAGTGTATGTGTGCATTGGCACAACTGACATCTACAGCTCAGTGACAACATTTCTCTTAGAAGCCAAAGACATGCCAGAGAAAAACAAAGTCTGAATGCAAGTCATGGAAGTTCCTTCACCTGTTTATAAAACGTCAATTACTGAGCAAAGAGGGGAAAAAAAACCCCAACAAAAAATCCCCTAGTATTGAAGTTTACTTTACAATACAAAAGATTTGTTGAAAAAAAAAATCCAGTATGAAATGGGCACACTTGTATCTTGGCTTTCATCAGAAATCCAAGAAGCATTACAGAAAGGGTTTATTTGGGAAGAGGGTATTTTGTGAGGATATGCACAGGCATTTGTCTTCTCATTTTGCAGACTTGGAGGGTTTTTTAAAAATAATGTTACTTTCCAACTTCTGCATTTCTCTCCACTGTATGAGATTCTGCAGAGTAACACAACACTGAACAGTAAATGCTGTAGTAGGTACACACTGGGGGATAATCTGTAAAAATATCTCAGATGTACTACTTTTGGGGTTACATTTAATCAGAATCAGTGATCACAAATCCAAAATTTTGGGTCAAACCTGCATAGTGTTCATCAAAATGAATGAAGAGCAAACGATCCCTGAGGTCAAAATATTACAGCATCAGAACTATCAACATGATTAAAAGCAACTTTAGGAAAATGAATCTTTATGGGAATGATTTACCTAAGATAAAGAATATTAGTCTTTAAGGCTACTTCAAGAAGCCATAGCTTTGAGGGATGGAATTACCTGGGAGAACAAAGAAGACAGAACCTTTGAATTCAACAGCGGTCTACACAAGGGAAAGAACAATGACGTATTCTTCAGTCTACAGTGAATCTTCTACTTAAAAATGCTGTTCTACCCTTTTCCCCTTCAGAATTTTTATCTCTCATCTAGTAACTTTTTTCTTGGGCAATCCTTTCTTGGATAGCAATCAGAAGGTTGTTTTATCCTAGAGAAGTGAGGCCTCAGCAGATACAGCATGAAAAACTTCTCTTTATGCCTTGCTTATGTTAACATCCATGAAAGTCAAACTCCTGATCCACAAACATGCCCAAATAAATCAGTTGTCAGATTGTTTTGCTTGTTCCTTCTTCAGTTATTGAAAGATCACATGGAAAAACAAAATTCTTTATACTTTTAATAAGCAAATAGGAGAACAGACCAACAGTTTCAAGTGTCCCATGGAGACCATAAGGCACTCTTGATTAAGTTCTGAGCCTGCTCTATCAGGTGACTTTTTGCAGACTGCCTTCCAAATGGAGGTGTTAACAGACCTTCCACTACATTCTGCTTTAGTACTCTAAGCCCCTGCCCCTTCTGGATTGCTGACAACAACGACAAACCCATCACTTATTCTTTACCAGCTGAGACATGGCTCTTTCTCAAAAAAAGTAGCTTATTTCAATTCATGCTTTCAATTCTTATACAAAACAATCCTCTGAATATTAGGGTAAGCTATAATGAAAAATGGTGAATAAAGTGCTACAAGATTATCAACCTGCAAACATCAATTAAGAGTTTGCTTTCATGCAATTTCAGGGAGCTACAGGAGACATTTCTCTAATTCAACCTTTCCCCTAGACAGTTCCTTCAGGTCACATTTAAATAAGAAATAGTTAAAACCAAGATTCTAAACTCATCCCATTTACAATATCTCTAGGCAACTGCATTCTCATATTACCTTTTGAACTGTTCACAAGAACATCAACAACTATAATTCATTTCATTTTGTTAAGTGGCCTCATTCTTACCATAGGTTGGAATCATATTCCTATTTACTGAAAACATATTTCTTGACACAGTCTGCTCTGCTATCAGTTCAACCACACCTATTGGTCAAACAGGCTGCATCCAGAGAGATGTCTGAGCTCATATAAAGCATGTTATGTTCAGCTTCCAGATGTGTAATTCCAAAACAAATGACAATAAATGATATTGCCATATATTCTTTGACAGGATTAAAAAAACCCATAAATATGAATTGCTTTCTTATACTCTATTTCACCTTGATATATCAGAACATAGACAAAGTATAGTCAAATTGCCTATATGTTTTTTTTAAAAAACCTGCCTGGAAATCCTTACATTTATTACAGGTGAGCTCCAAGGCTGTGATAGGTAGCTCTATGGTCTGACAGAGATAAAATGGAAATGAAAAGTAGGTGGGATGTTGCACAGTACAAATTTTGAGTCTGCAATTCTACTGCCAAAAAGACAAATATCTCAAACCACTTAGAGCAACAGAAAGCTGTTAAGCATGAGTTCAAACTATATATCCTAGTAAATGGAAATAATTTCACCTGTATTCTATCCTGTTGCAGCCCTTTCTCTTGCTCCTATTTTATTTTCAAACACTGCTTTAAAATAGATCAATATCTGGACCTTAATTATGTGATCTCTTGGCAGATGAGACGATGACATGCTAGATTTCTGTGACCAATAGGTGATCATCATATTTGGAGCAGCTAATTAAGTGAAGATGCTGATTTCTATTCACATTCTTGCTGAAAATAAACAAATCCAGCTATCTACAGTTCACACATTTATTTCTCTCTGTTGCTCATTTCTGAGGAACTCTTAAAGAACACCATTCACAGTAAATCTCTGGTTAAATAGGTGAAAAAATCACCGAAACATTAAGTTCTTCAGCTTTTAATCAGAGGACACTTAATTCCCTTACCAGTTACAGAGAATAAGCTACAAAGCAACTTGCAGAGTGAGATCATTGTTTTGTCAGTGAGGACTCGTAGGTGCAGTATCCATCACCCTAACTGGGACTTAGGTCAGTGCAAAAGCATGAACTCACCACCTTCCATTACCCAAAGTACCAGCAGGAACATGAGAACTGCTGTCTGTAGACGTGGAAATGGTGGTAGATGCTTTTCCTCAAGGCATCCACATCTGCAGCCACAGAATCATAACAAAGGTTTTAACACTCCAAGGAACAATCTTAGATTTGCAACTGATTCACTCTGTATCTTTGAACCAAATACTTCATAAAAGAGCAAAAATACCCCCACATTTTTCTAACTGGAAAACAAGAGAAGTACTGACACAACTGTGGAGATTTTGAAAATATAGACGCTTATGACAGAGATGATTCACCAACTGCTGCATTTTCCCACCCCACTAATATAAAGGTCTATGCCTTATATTATTTCCTTCTCTCCCAGGATTCTTTCCCATTTCATGCAGCACCACACAATCAACACAAAACAGATACATCGCCTACAACAGGACTGTATTACAGATTTATAGTCACAGACCCCAAAACATCTAAATTATTTTAAGTAACCAAGGTTTGTTTTCCCCCCTCTACATCTCTCTTGGAAAACTTACTCCAGAGCAGCATGATTTTGTTACACTTTTCCAGCAACTCTGGACTAATTCTCACTCACCTTATGAATGTCTTGAATATTTAGGCCTGTTTTATTACATTTGAATTTAAGGTTTTTACTCAATATTCACGTTTTTCCACCTCTCATGATCAATTTCACACTAATTAGAGAATTCTCAAGCTACCTTGCTTCAAATGCAGCATTTCTATTCTTCTGCATACTGGTAATTTTGGTTTCCCTAGGAAGTCTTGTGGCAGTTTTTACACAGGTAGATAGTGATACGACAAAGGTGAACTGTTTTAAACTGAAAGAGGGGAGATTTAGATTACATGTTAGGAAGAAATTCCTTACTGTGAGGGTGGTGAGGCACTGGAACAGGTTGCTCAGAGAAAATTGTGGATGCCCCATCTCTGGAAGTGTTCAAGATCAGGCTAGATGGGGCCCTGAGCAACCTGCTCTATGGACGCCATCCCTGCCCATGGCAGAGGTGTTGGACCTATATGATCTTTAAGGTCCCTTCCAACCCAAACCATTCCATGAGTCCAGGATTCAGTTACAGCAGGTAGCATTATCTGCGGGTACAAACAACCAGATCGTATTTCCTCACTGTTACAAAGTAGGCAATGCCAGAAGCAATGTGCTACAGGTTATTTTCTAGAGACAAAGGCTGACAAATACAAATGACCTTTACGTGTTAGTATTTTTTAATAATAAGAATGAGATACCTTAGCATTTAGATCCCCTCTGCTAAAAATGTTACTGATTTTGCACTATCATCATCATATATGGCATATTTTTAGGCAGGGCAAGCTCTCTGCCTTTGTTATTTTCTTGTTGAGCCACTCCCACACTTACCACAAACAGAAACTGGAACTTAGAACTATTTTTAAGTAAGTTTTTCTGAGGACATATCTTAGGACAGAGATGCTTAAGAGGATGTTTTCATCCAACCACCTTGTGCCTGATAATCCTTGGTTTAAGCCTGTTTGTTTACAAGGTATTTAAGTTAAAGAAAACTTTTTAAACAAAGGAGAAAATAAATGTAACTTACAGCAAGATATCCTACTTTAGTTACTTCAGATACATCTTTGAGTAACAGGGCAAGATTCCAAAATACCACCAAACAAGTTCCTTCTTTTCTTGTGAGAGCAGATGAGAGAGCATAGCCTTTAGAGCAAATTGAATCAAGTCAAGACACTAGCTTTCCCCAAAGACTACTATAACTACTTTAAACTATATGTTTTTAAACAGTTTGTGTCTCTCACTAATTTTTTGTTGCTAACTTAAGACACTTAAGCAGTAATCAACTTCCACACGAAAGTATCACTCCAAGCATTACTCATGGTCATTGTGCTCAAAAATAAGATATATAGGTTTGTTGGCACCAGAGCTATAATGTAATTTCACTGCAGCTTGGAAATGAATTAAAAAATAATTTTAAAAACCTGTTTAAGATTACATGTAACATGAAAATCCTCTTGGACACATTGCCTGAAAGCATCGTCTACCCGTGCCCTCAATTGACTCACAGCTAAGGGACAGGAAAACAAACCTACCCTTATTTTTATTGCAATCATAACAACACAAAAAAAAAAAAAAATAATCCTAAAACCAAAAAAACACTAACAAGCAAAAACCAGCTATTTCAGCAGAGATAAAGAAGGCAGTATGAGCCAGGATACAGATCATACATCTGAAAGAGCTCTTAAAGAGACAATTCTGCTCCCTGATTGCCTGCAAGTCCTTTTCT
Organism: Atrichornis clamosus; assembly: GCA_013400975.1. NCBI lineage: Eukaryota > Metazoa > Chordata > Aves > Passeriformes > Menuridae > Atrichornis > Atrichornis clamosus. Next base: position 25,162 of record WBMZ01016177.1, read on the forward strand.
CTGGAAAAGTATGCAGAATGTTAAAACCAAGGTAAGAAGGCGTGCTAATTGTATCAAAGATCAAACACAAACAGAGCCTTGGTGTGTCAGCCATTTTAATGAAAGTGCTGAATAACCAAGAAATAGTGAACAAAACTAGGGAAATGAAAATAAACAGGAGGCTTTGGTGAGTTGGGAGGTGGGGAAGAAATAAAACAATCCAGCAAAGCCAAATAAGAAGCCATTAAATCTAATTACAATCAGAAACAGAAGAGTTCCATACGATCATCTTACCTACTTCACATATCTAATTATGTCTTTTAACTTATTACAGCCCAAATCTCATTTTTGAATGTAAATTCCATGTTTACTGGGTCTACTGATAAATTAGACAGGTAAATTATTCTATTATTCTAAATTACTCCATTCTGGTCACTTTATAATTAAGCAGCTTTTTCAGCTTGCCTTTTTTTTTTTAATGGAGAAGGTAATAGAAAAGATTTCATTTCCGTGAAATTCATTATCTTTGAATTTTGGGTGTACTTTATCATCATGACAGATTAATAATGGTGGTCCAGGTACCAGGATCTATTACTCCCCTAGTCAGTGTGCTCAGGTAATTGTCTATATAAAGACTTTCTCAGTCACATATGCCATCAGTTTGACTGCAGAGATTCATGTAATCCTGATGAGCAACACAGCCAAGCAAAGGACTCTTGCAATTCCCTTAAAATATACTTGAAGGACATGAAAATTGCATTTATGAACCTGTCAACTATATATAACTATATAGACCTACACATAAAGATGCATACCAGAAGAACAAATACAAACTTAATCACCAATGGATTTGCATGGTAATAACATCGCAAGGGACAGGAGAAAGCCTTTCTAGGAGGTAAGGGTGGCCAGAGCAAACAAACTGAAATGTCGCATGTGCATGCCTACTTTTTCTCCCCAAATAAGTGCATGAAAGCACATCAATAATCCCTGAATTCTGAGAACAACTTAGGTACTGAGCAAAACTGGGCCAGGTTCATCCTCTTTCGCTTCCTTACCTCTGCCACCTCCTAACCAAATCCATCCAGGAGCCCTGTCTGTTCTTAATCTTACCTTGCTCCCAAATGTGAACAGAGCTGCATCAGTTCAACTACGTAAATGCAGCCATATTACTCGAGCAGCTTCATTTCTACAGATTATCTTTTATTAATGACCAGACAGCAACTTGTGATTCCAGCTCCAAACATACAATTTCAGCATCAGCAGCAGTTGAGATAAAAGTCAACACAGTGGCATTTTTGACTAAAGAATGTCCAGAAAGGTGGGCAAACCTCACCGATGCTCTTGGATTTATACGTATAAGAGCATTTAGGGCCATTTCTAAATATAGTCAATATTTAAAGCTACAGTTTAACAAGGAAATGTTTTCCTATCTGCTGATTTGCTTTGCCTTTACTACAGTCCGTCTCTTAGCTGTTTTAACCCAAATTTTCCAATCTTCAACAAAGAGAAAGTCTGATGAGGACATGGTAGGCTGTGCTACTTTATCACTGCAGAAGGATCACCTTTCTAAATCTTTTTTTTTAATGTAAGGGCCACACTAAGTCACTGGAGTGCTTTCAGTCCACATATGCCATTTACTCAACTCTAAAGAATAGGCATATTCTCCCCTTATTGACAAAAACTTCAAGGAAATAGAGCTTTCATCTCAATCAAAAGAAAAACAGGATGAGCCCCTATACACGTACACAAACATGCAGGACAAACAAGGACTCAGTATATGAATAGAGCTTGTTGTGGAACACTCAAGAAGCCAAGCCAACAATTTCCAAGGTTATCTTTGTCATGAAGACATCCTTATTTATTTGAAACCAGCACATGTTTCAATTGCCAGTATAACCAAGCACAAATATTGGCAAGCATGTTCAGTGGCAGGCTTTGAAGGCAAGCCCAACAGCACATAAGGTATGAAACTAAGGTTCAGTTGCTTACATTCCATTCTTCGGTGAGACTTATGTTTAAACAAGAAAAAAAAATCTTAAGTATTTTATCCTTACTTCTTTGGTATTTAAGAATATTTGCAGATTTTGCAATTCCGTTAGGTTCCTGCCCCCCACCCCAAGGAATACAGCTATTTCAAGACCAATGCACCTAAACCACTGAAAAGCAGATATCAGTCATTAATGGAGATAGAAACTGAAGGTGAAGCTCAGTATAGTTCAGTATATGGTCTAGTGTTTAACTTACTTTCAAGCCATGGGAGATTAATCATATGAAAAATGAGTAACTGTCATTTTGAGAAATTGTACTGTATTCTGAAGGAACAACTTGATGACTGCATTCATGTTTTAGAGCTTTCCAGCAGTTACTTGCACTCTCTTAAATACAAAGAAGTCTTGCCACCTCATATCATAAGCATTAATGGTGCCCTTTGAACTTGCTTTTAATCACAGATTTGCCAAGACATGCTAAATTAACATGGGTCAACAGATGCGTTAGTCTATACCAGAACAGATTTTCAGGTCACCTCTCTGAAGCCTTATTTAGCAGACCTGGGTCCTTTCACATGCTGACTGAACTTTCCCTGTGGCAGTCTTGGTGGTGCCAAGCAGCTCTGAAACATTCCCGAACAATGTTATCTTGAAGAAACTGCCTGACTTCGGCCATGGGGAGATACACAGAGAAGTTCGGCAATGAAAAGGCATTACTGTAATTAAACGAATACATGTTGCATTTTCCATATCCCAAAATAACACACCCCAATAAATAACTTGCAAGCTTGTTTGATCACAAGTCTCAGCACATTGCTGTAGCTTCTAATGTTTGTCAGGCTTTTTGTATTCTCTTGATGTGATCAACAAACACTAAATTCAAATATTAAGGCATTAAGAAAAAGAAAAAAGCAGTAAGGAAAATTCACACTAGGGTAGAATATCAACATTCTTTCTCATGATTGACCTCTGAAGTATTTCAAGTTTTGCTTTTCTGCTAATCCTCCTGCAGAAAGCCAGAATTAAGTCGGTGAAGATGTGTCCACACTGTTTAACTCCATGATTTATATTATGCAAAAATCTATTTAGAGATTTTAAATATGCATATGGGAGCAGAGATACCGCAGCAGTATCATTTGAAACTGTTCAAATACAACAAAATCATTTGCATATTGAAAGGTTACTGGATTGATCCTTTGCCCTTACTACAAATGTATCCTCTTGGATACTGTAACAAAACACTAGATTTGCTTGCTAAAAAAAATACAAAATCTTTAGAATCAGCGTTTAAGAAGAATTGCAACTATAAAATCCTACTATTTCAGAAGACTGCCTCAAAATCTCTAAAACAGCCAAAAGATATTAGTGTACTGTTTAATGTTTATGCTTGAACAGCCCTTTGAAAGATACACATTTGATTTAATCAGAAGACCCAAGTAAAAAAATCCCTTAATCTTCTAGTCCTGAATATTTTACTTCTTACTGAAATTTTCCATCCTTGGTTACAGTCCAAGGAAATAATTAATGTAGAGTTTGAGGAAAATACTTTCTTGCATATAATTAAAAATAGCTGAACTTAGATATTTTCTAAAACATGCACAGTGGAAACTTTTTCTTAATTATCTCTCCAGTAAAGCTTGCACAACAGCTAGGGACTAAAACAAAACTATATTCACTTTCTATTAAATAAGAAACAGTACTGAATTGTATCCCACTATGGGGCACAATACATATTTGCATCAATTTTATGAAGAATGCAAACGACAGTGTAAGAATAGATAACAGTAATTCAAAAACAGCTTAGAAAATCTTCATGCTGCAACATGAGTGATATGGATTCAAACCCACAAAAACTCAAACATAAAAAAAAAATTCTGTTTTCATGCTCAATTATTAGCATTCTTAAATTATGAGAGTTCTGTTGTTCTATTTTGTTGTACACTTAACTGCTTCAGTTACTATCTGTTTAACTCCCCAGGCAAGGGAAGGCAAGGAAAATGGAGAAAGCTTTTTCAGTGTGGCTAAATTAATAGCCTAAAGTAGCTCATTCAAGCCAGAACTCTGATTTATTACACAATCTGTCTCATAACATCAAAAACTTAGGTGTGTATTTCCTACTGAGAAGCCAAAAATGGCACAGCAGATTCACTTTATTTCCAAAAAGATTTAAAGGTTGATTAGTATTCATGAAATAAAGAATAATGTTCATATAAGATTTTGAGTTACTCCTCTCTTCCTCCCCAAAATAAAGTCCTCTCCACACACTATATTTTTCACTGGTCTAAGTTCTGTACTCTACACCACAAATTTACCAAAATCACTGTATGTGGAAAGAATACTATAGTGAAGAAGCTGAGGAAAGACTGTTAACCATACTCACCTGAAGATAGTTAAATCCTACAGAGACCGGCGTAAAAAGGGGGAGTGCACTGACACCACCTATTTCACACATTTGTTCAGAATACCCACCACTTCCAATTCAATGATACATTTACTTTAGTGCTGAGGCAAATAGCTCTAATCTCCAAAACTACTTTTCATGTATCCATAGAACTACTAACATTGATTGTTGTTACATTTTGATTACAGTGAAACAAAATAAAACAAACAGAAAAGATACTGGAGTTAACGTCCTGTGTTGCAAGAGGAGAAAAAAAAAACAACAGAAAAAAAAATCCTGAATACAAAAGCCATGAGAGACCGCCTGCAAGAGCTTAAACTGAGGGCTAAGGAACTACAGATAGCTGGGGAAAACAACAGTGCAACTGTACAAGAAGAGGAGCAGGAGGAGTTTGAACAGCAGGCCATTATTTATGAAAAAGAGCCCATAACTGAAAGGCACTTGCATGAAATCCAGAAGCTTCAGAATGAAATTAATAATTTGGTGGAAGAAGTAAGTAAGTTCAGTCAACAACAAAAAAGCCTCGTATCTTCAATGAGAAGATTCAGTGTTCTTAAAAAGGAATCTAACATAGCAAGAGAAATAAAAATTCAAGCAGAACACATACGAAAATGTTTGGATGAACTGTCAAAAACAGTAAAGAAAGCTGAAAATGAACACGGGCCATCACGAGCCACAGTGAGAATTCTGGCTTCCCAGCACGCTTTCTTATCCCACCGTTACCTGAACGCCATGCTCTCGTACAATGAGGCCATAACTGCCAAGCAAGAGAAATGCAGGAGATTTATTGTCCGGCAGCTTGAAGTAGCTGGTAAAGAGGTATCGGAGGAAGAAGTCAATGACATGCTTCAACAAGGAAAATGGGAGATTTTCAATGAAAACCTACTCACTGAAGTAAAAATTACTAAAGCTCAGCTTTCAGAGATTGAACAGAGACACAAAGAACTAATCAATCTGGAGAACCAGATCAAAGACATAAAAGAACTTTTTATCCAGATATCAGTTCTAGTGGAGGAGCAAGGGGAGATGATCAACAACATAGAAATCAGTATGAACAACACTCAAGAATATACTCAAGTATCTAAAGAAAAGTTTGGGCTTGCAGTCAGGTATCGAAAAAAAAACCCTTGCAAAGCAATTTGCTGCTGGTGTTGTCCATGCTGCAAATGATCTTGTAAAGCACTCCTGGGATCCCTCAATTGCTTCATTTTTTCCCCATTTTCCCTTCAATGGACATGTCAGGAAAAACTGCATCTGTTTTTCCAAAAATAGTTAGAAGAATGTGAAGAATTTTATGGTTTTCACAGAAACACATGAACTAGGGAAAAGGATAAAAGGATAAAAGTGACATTTTTTATTCTTCCAACTCAAACTAAAACAATGTGGCAACAAACTACCTGTGTTTTTGGGAAGCATTGAAAATATTGTTAATCTCAAAGAAGTCATAAGAAAGGTTTGATTACTTTTCACAAAATAATATTTAGTATTTTTAATTGCCTGGTGTTTTTTTAGCCCTTATATTTACATGGTCAAATTCTAAATTTTTTTCCCCCAGGAATCTGAAATTCTACCAAACAAATCTACCCCATTAGTATCAATCCAGAACGGGATGCCTAAACCACACAAGATATCAGAAAACAGTTATCAGGAGTGTTTCAATACCACCTTTATAGGAAAAGTTACTTACAGGCTTACTTACCTACTTAACACCAAGAAGTAATGGCCATGTGACAGTAGGACAGTGGGCACTGTCTTATGGGATGCAAAACAGACACTGGTATATTTATTTAATAACACCATTCTGTATTTCTTACAGACTGGGGTTGAGCTGCTATTTTCTGAACAAAATAAAGAACACCAGCAGCACCAGACCACATCACCAAACTTAAAGGGATGTTTGTTAGCAGCTTGCTGAGAAGCCAAGCATTAATAAACTGACACAGAGATATCTATACTACTCAGCTCCACAGGCAAAGCTTTTACCAGGTAAGGATAGGGGAATATGATTCTTTATGACACAGTCACAAGGCACGTTCTTAATGCTGCCTATCCTATCTAAATATGCAGTTGTATCTACAGTCTGACTTCTGCTAGAACAAAAATGAAAGAAAAACTACAATAAAAAACCAGAACTCCATCCTTATGTCCCCTACCCCCTCCATAATCTAGAACCAGAGAATGATTTAAGTTGAAAGGAACTTCTGGGAGGCCTACAGACCACCCTCTTGCTCCAACTCTGGCTCAAATCAAGACATTTCCCTGGTTGCAGCTCTTGTCCACCACTTCTCATCCTACCACCACGTCCCTGAGAAGAGCCCTCTTGTGTTATCTTCACACCATATCACTTAGGCAGCAGGAGATTCCTCCCTTCATTTCTCACTATAAGTCCGAACAAATGCAGCTCTCTGACTCCCCTTACATGTCACATGATCCAGTACTGGAGTGGACTCCCTACAGTATAATCACATTTGTTTTCATGGTGGTTGTGTAGTGGGAAGTCTGGAAAGGTGTAGGACAAGCACTTATTTGTACTAATACAGGAGTTGCCAGAGCAACTAATGGAGGGTTTCCAAAACTCTATTTGGTTCCATGAAATTCTGCTAACTGTAGAAGCCTAGGATCTTCCCTCAGGTATGAAAAACAGATGCCTAAAACAGAAAATGTGAATACCTCCCCTGAGTAGCTTAAATCAGTGCAGTCAGCCATTGACTCAACCTGGCCCTGAAGATGCCTTAGATGTTCTTGATGAACTGGCTGAGTTATCACTGCTTTATTTTACTGCAGCAGTCATTTCTGTAGCAAAGAGAAGCAAGCAGAAGAGGAGTGTTTTCGCTTTCCACATTTCCATTGGTTGTCTTCTACCTTGTAGCCAACTCCTTTTGGAACTGAGTGAGAAATAGCTCTCTATGCAACTTAACAGCAAATAACAATGTAACTGAGACAAAAAAGTTATTTCCAAAAAGAATTTTAAAAAAAGAATTCCACACTAAAACCAAACACCAAACCAGAAATGTATTTCTGAACTCCTTTGTGCTGTGCAAAGACACAATCAATACCACTTTATCTGGATACAGTCAGAGAAGGCAGAACAAACTGCACTGCAATTCAGCAAGACACTAAGTGAGCTAGATGTCTTTAGTTGCATGTAGTGGGGAAAAAAAATATAAATCAGTCTACTATCAAAGGGCACTACTGAATTATTTTCACATTGTGGTATTTATAAATAGTTGGATTCCTTCCATTCCAGATTAAAATTGCAACTAAAGTAACTGTTACCAAAATACAATCAAGGGTCTGAACCTTAACGTGAAAAATATTATTTACACAGTAGCAATAAAAAATAAACTTAGATGATACTATTTGATTAAATAGTCTCCCTTAAGCGCTGCATATATAAAAACTACCTTTATGTTCCAAGGGCAGACTAGAAAATAGCCAATAAACAGGCAGAGAAAAAAGTTGTTATGGCTAACATATATGTATCTGATCTCTTTTACACATATATATATAAGCTTACGTAATACATACAGAAATATGCACTAAACAGAAACACCACCCCATCTTCTTTTCCTGCTTTTACTTTTAGAAAAAAACAAGGTACATAACAGACAGCCCTTTCCTTCTCTCCTGGGCCCTTAAACAGAAAGGCATTATGGTACTTCTGTGAAGGGTTATTGCAGACAGAATTGACAGAAGGGAAAATTGAAATACAACAAACACCACCTGTTTACACAGCATCTCCCATGCAGGAGTGGTCACACAGCATCCTTATCTGAGAGAGAAATGTGTTTCTGGGCTAGCCTTCCTCTTCACACAACAGATATGTTGCTTTGAAGTAAACATGATCTTGTTAAACAAGAGCTGTACTTTCAATCATAGAATAAAACTCAAGTTTCACTAACACTTAGAAAAACAGCTAACTGAATAAGCCAAGTACTTTTCAGATGTATATTGGTTCTGAAACAAGCAAAACAGAAACATACAAAATATACAAGAATTTTCTCAGAAAATTTTCTGAGAAAACCAGAAAGAAACCTTTTCCTTAATAATGGAGTACTATTAACTGAAAATAAATATGAACTACAACTTACACTGAAATAATGAGAATTTGATATTAAGCATTCAAAATTATCAACAGCAGAAATTTTGCAGTAAGCACTGAAGTAACTTTCCAGTGTTTTCATTAGTTACAGACATATGCAGAAAACCAAACAAATTAAAGCACAGCTGCATGTCTTCTACTAAGGAAAGTGAAACATTAATAGCTATAATTCCTTATCACCAAAATAACAGGCAGAAAGTAACTTTCTCCTAAAAAAAAAATACCTGCCCAGCAATCTCCCTGGTATAAAATATCAGTCATTGCACGTGGATTTGCATTTCCTCCTGCATGTGCTCCATGTCAACATTAAAAAACCCCAAACAGCCAAAACAAAATCCTCAAACAAACACGACTAATCCCAAGCAAAACCAGCATATGCTAACATAATAAGACACCTATGTGTTCCTTTCTGATAAAAGAAAGGACAAAAAATTTTAAGTGAAGAAAATTTAAACTTGCACACCTATGTAAGTCTTGAGGAGGCTGACAGAAGAATTTACACAAGAATGTAAGAACTGAAAGAACTCCTACTTCCTGCAATTCAATGCCCCCACACATAACAGACTAAAAGCTACTTAAGCACTTGAGTGTTGAACACAGTCTACATAAGCAAAGTAAACATAAATTAGGTGATAACACTGAAGAGTAAAAAAAAGTCAAATGGAAGTTTAACATCTTTAAGTAATTTCCACCAAGAGTCAGTAACAGCCAATAGCTTCAGCATTTTAGGAAAATAGTCTTAAAATGATACTGTGATACCTCCATGAGTAGCAATAAATAATAACACGGCAGAGCAGCAATTAAATTTGTAGCAAATATCACATTGAACATCAGATTTCTCATATTCTCATACTTCTGTAAGATAGAGTATCTAGTACCAATTTTATGCCCACATTGTACAATGCAGCCAATTCTCTTTTCAGGATATCAGGCCTCCTCTTATCTCTGAATTAGACTCACTATCCATAGCTTTATCAGGGAGGATAAGGAGCAAGAGTTCTCTTTCCCTTTACTCTTCTTCTGTCAATAGTGTGTCTTCTTACCACTAGCAAAATGCAGAGCTGCCTCATGCATAGGCATAGTACGGGATTAGGGCACACTGTAACAGAATTGACTGGGATGGAAAAAAAAGAAAAGATGGCAAAAGGAAGAGTGAGCCAGTGACTCCAACTCTAATTTACTCTGCAATGAAGATTATCTCAAACTTTTGGGTAATAGATCCTGGTCTTCACTGTGGAATGAGTCCCATCTACACATGATAATTCACAGTGGTACTTTGCTAGCACTACTCACAGGATGAAGTTGATTATGAACAAAAGACATCTAAGAGGACATGCAGTGACGTAAATGGACATCAATTCCCAGTGCTTTTCAGAAAGGACTGTTGCTTGTTTTGGCAGATGTAAAACAAAACAGGATTATTATTCTGGGGACATGCTCTATTCTTCAAAGAAATAACAGAAATAGTTTATTTACTGGGAAAAGGTAGCATTTCAAAAACCACAGATTTTTAACTTGTTTCATAAAGTTGCTTTTTCCAGAATAAAACACACATTTTACAAGGACTTATTCTTCTACTGGAAAGATTTTAAAGTATTTTTTGTGGATATCACTTTCCACATACTTCATGAAAGAACTGAGGGCCTAATGTGCACACCTCCCTGTACACCATGATTAAAACACTTTTACTGCACACATCACAGACCTAGCTGGACAAGATACTGAATATTCTTCTCCCACTTTTCTTCCTTGCCCTCTTCCAAATACCCACATTAACTCAGCTGCTCACCTGACAAATTCTAACTACACGATCTTTGCGGAGCTGTGAGAGCAAGCACTGGCCTCTGGATAAGGTGGGTGTGGACAGGCACCCACAGATGCTGTTTGGAGCACAGAGCTCTTGGAGATCCCCTTCTGGAGAGGGCTGGTCACAACCACACTGCAGCACTTGGCCTCAGTCTCTTGTGGGCTGCACGTGACATCCCTCTGGCCTTAGGGCTTACATATCTACAGTTATTATATATTTAATGCAACATGTGATCAGTGTCATGCACCTCACGGAAGGATTGTCCATGCTGATACCATACACTCAGTGCTGGACACAGCATGTGGGCAGGTAGTGTAGAAGACCTACTGATGCAGTATTGGGGACCTGTCCTAATTTGTAGGAGCTGAAGTTGGTATGGTCTACACTCTTCCTATGACCAAACTACAGTGTTACACAGACATGTCCTCTCAGGAAGAGAGAGGACATGCAACTGTGTCTCTCCAAGAAGGAATAAGTGAATCAGCTACCACATACACAGTACAGCTCATTGTGGTGACAGCACCCAAAGAACAACAAAACAAGGCAGGAGAGGGGAGGGACTAAATGACCATCTCTCAGTGTAGACAAACTGTGTAATTACTGTCATTCAAAATGCAAAAGAAAAAGAGTTTGTCTACTTTCATTAAAGGCTGTGTGTCAATGACTCCCAAGTCCTTCCTGGTGACCATCAAGTGTACTGCTGTGGGAGTTAGTTTGAGATTTTTTCTCTTGCCTTGTTGTTTGGGGTTTTTTTTTAATAACTCCAACTCCACATCAAGATATAAGAAAATCCAGAATCAATCTACAGAGAATTGAATGAATGTATAGAGAAGTGGAAAACCAGCAAACAACTAGAGAATACTTTTATTTAAATGTTACTGTCAAAGAAGTAATGAACCAGACTTATATATATTATCTTTTTTCAGTTCTCTAAATTTGGATATGTTAATCTCTTTTGAAATCTTTGAAGATTAAAAAGGATTATCTTTATATAAAGGAACTTCACAATTCAGCATGTATTTTACCCATAATAGTGCATCAAAATTTGCTTACCTGAGTAGAAAAAGGCTTTTTCCCCACTACATTTTTAGACCACTTTTGCAAGGACAGTTAGCTCCTACAACACGGTACTGCTGATCAAATTCATATGAGTAGAAGACAGAGACCAAAACTAGTTTTAATTCATTCACTTCATCTATCCTCAAAGGCAACACACAGCTGAGTGCTCCGCTTGTTGCACCACAACCAGACACAGCATGTGCTTACACAGCCAGAAAGGAAATGCTGAATGGAGGAAGGGAAGGAGAAAGAGGGTAAGACCAGGAACTAGTGAGAGAGGTCAGATAATGAAGAAAAAGTGAGTAGATCAGAGAACGTGTTAGTTCAGTGTTACAAAGTTATACAAATCGTATTTTACTTCCTCTTGGAATTGCCATTGAATAACCAATTATCTAAAGGCATTCAACAACAGATCCCTTCTTAAGCTAAATCCCAATGTTTTGAACACCAGAAACTCTACAACTAAAACAGAATGAAAGTTCTACTAAGCATTAATCTGCTTCACAGGGAATGCCATTTCTGTTTCAAGTTTTCCTTTTATATATGCTGAGTTGGTCCACGGTACAAAGTTAGATTAGGACGAGAACTCTGACAGATCAGAATTCTTGTTGCAGAGGCAAATTCCTGTCCCCTTGTCATTGCTACCACTTCAGTATTACTCCTTTCCAAGTTTTATCAAATAATAAGGAAAATTTCACAGAGCACAGACATAAGTATGGTATTGATAACCTGGTAATTGGAATGTTTCTCCACAAATACCCAAATTTAGTTGTCTCATGAGCAATGGTTTATTTCAAAAGTTCATCTCTGCTACCAGTTATAGAGATTTTAATTTTTCCCCTATCCAAATGGCAAAATTAGTTTTGTACAGATAGATGAAAGCCCAGCAGTGCAAAAGGAAAAGGTGATTCTGTCTTTTTTATTATTATCCACTGGAAGTACAAACACACACACACAAATGAAAAGAATTAAAGAACAGGCATAACTAGCAGGTTATTTCAAAGACAAGCAGATGCTCAGTACACACACAATGATACACCAGATGCTGCACACACTGCAACTTCTGCTGCTGCCTTCAAAGTCCAGAAAGGACTTGCATGCAATCTTACAGCATATTTATATATACTTCACTGTACAAAATACTGCATGTAGCCCAACTTAGAGTAAATAACATTAGACTAAAATTCAGTGCTGACTATTGAAATTTTGGCACACTGGTTCCATCTATGCTTAAAAATATATATGAATAGCCAGTATAAACATTTTAATTGCTTTATTCTGATCAAGTCACCAATACATCTTTTATCATTCTTCAGCATATACACACTTTAATGTATAGCTCACTCCTTTTCAATCCTTTAGAGTTTTGGTACTATTATTTAGGTTCTATTACTAAGATGATAATTGGTAATTAATAAAACATTAATGAATAAGTGCTTTGTATTTAAGCATACAAAAACAACATAAGATAAATCTGTGCACTTACAGACAGCAGAGAATAAACTAATTATACCTGTTTTTCTGTTTCTACTTGTTTATTTTAAGTGCTGGAGGAAAGCAGTAGTCCAGACCAGAGACACTCCTGTGGAATGTGGAAATCACAGAAAAGTCTCTCTCCTCTGGCATGAAATTATAACAGTAGTCTACGAAAAGTGTGATTCTATGAAAAATAGATTGTATTCTACAGTGCAGAAGCATGGGGGAAACGGGAATTACTTAAAGTAGCCTTTAACTTTCCTGGATTTAATACTCACAGGTCCCTGTATTTTCAGTAAATTCTGGCCTTCACACATACATGCACAGACTGCACTAATTTAAGAATGTAACAAGATACTAGGGAACTTATTGCTACATGGATAGCAAGTATCTCATTATTTAAAAAAAACAAAAACAAAGAAACAAACAAAAACCAAGAAAACACCCAAAGCCACACACGAAATCTGAACATCCTTAGAAGAAAGAAATATTAAAAAATGCTAACTTTCAGCATAAATTTGGAAATCTGACATTTCCTTTATTGTGCTTTTGATACCTTGTCATTTTTCAGTTTTAGGGACTTTGGGGATAAAGTTTATGCCATAGAACTCTTATTTGACAAGTATGATGGGTGAGGGTTTGCATTTCCAATCAAAGGCATCGTCAGGGAAGGGATGGTGCATGGGACCAGTTTAATCGTCTTTGTTAAGCATTCCATTTCCATACCAGACACCAGTGCTTACTGACCAAGACTTCTGCTTCACAACTCACATGGAAGAAGTGGTTCAAATACTGGAACAAACTCTAGGGTTGAACATTGAACATAGCAAGAGTAACACAGCTATGCCATGAACACAGACACCAAACAGAAAACAAAGACAATACAGGAAAGAATTCCTAACTCAAGAAGAGGCTCACACAGGGAGCATAAAACAAAGAATTACTGGATCCCTCCACAGAACTGCAAAAGCAAATTCTGATCAAAGGCCTGAGGCTTAATCTAATAGAAAGTAGTAACATCAACAAACTTAGTTTAGTCACCATTAGATAATAAATACACTCTGCCTTCTTATTAGCTACTGATCAAAAAGCAGGATCAAGATCCAAGGAAGTGAGTGGGTTCTCTGCAGGTACAGTCAACCACCCAAATAAATTCCATTACAGGATTAGGGCACAGAGATTTCTAGAAATTTCAACAAAACCAAAACACAACCCAAAAAACCCATGAAGTTGTATTTAATTAAAAACCACTGCACAGCTGTCAACCATCAGAATTGCATTTTCAAAACACATTTGAGTTAAACTAGCTGCAGTAAATTGGCTTTACTGCCTTTCCTGTACTAGTAACATTCAGAGCAATGAAAAGTATAATCTATTTTCAACATATACACCATTAGCTTGCTGAACTACACTCCACTTCATCAAAACAATTAGCCATTTCCAGCCTCAAACCACCAGAGCATCACTACTTCTTAAAAATAAGAGGCCTCTCCTCTTACCTTTACAGATTCTTTATAATAGCACAGAAATGTTGTGCAATTAAGGCATTATGGAGGTCTTATGCTCACCAGACATAAAGATATTGTCCTGATAAACCATTTTAAACTTTCAGAGTTTCTTTTGTAACTTCAAAAGGGTATTTGTTACCAAAGACTTTTGGTGTGTCTGACTTTAATAAAATATGTTATTTCCAATATTTTACAAAACCCATTAAAGAGAGAAAAAGCACGTGCCAAATACTATTAAAGTAAGCCTTCTCTAACGAGATTTTGCTGATCATGTATCAGTAGCACCACCATGTGTTAAGCGAACAAGACATTTATTGCTGAGATATTACTAGTATTGCTGAGTATAGTCAACCATTTCCAATTTGAGTAAGTGATGTAGGCCTAAGTAGTAACAATATTTTTACATCATGTTGCCATGCCGAACTTGTAAAGCCTTTAATCTATCATTTCAAGCAGTATTAGAATTTTAAAGTGTTAAAAAATCCCACCTTATTATTTTTCCATGGCTAATGAAAGAGAAGAGAAATCAATACCTCTGAGAAGGATTAAATGAAATCTAAATTCAGGTGCAGTGAATGGATTCAGTATATCACCATGTACTATGGAGGGTAAGAGGAAGGGAAAGAGTGAGAGAAAGAAAAAGCTTTGTTCACTAGTATGATGTGAGATTAGCATAAATAAATACTTCATAAATACCATAAAATTAACTGTAATATTGGTTAGTGCTAAAGTTACAGCAGTCTTAGTGTACTTTAACTTATGTTCATACTAAACATAAATAGTTCTTTAGAAGGTCTAAATTTACCAAATATCAGATTATTAGGAGAACATTTATTGCATTACTTACACTAATACAGGCTTTCCTGATATTTTAGGGCTGTTTAAAACTTCTATCATGGCTTGCTTGGTTTCTTCCATTCTTGCAACATCACTGGAATCCACAACAAATATTACACCGTAGGACTCAGCATAGTAATTTCTCCAGATATTTCGAATTCGTTTCCCACCTCCTAAATCAAAGATGGTGACTTCAAAGCGTCCCTGTTTAAGATCAATTTTGGAAAACCCAACTGTTGGAGCCACATCTTCAGGAGACTCTGTCAGAGTTCAAAGAAGAAAAGTTCAGTTTAAAGAGGATTTTACATTATGATTTGTGCAGCAAAGTACGTATTTTAAAAACATGGAGCAAAACCTCACTGTTAAATGGCACCATATTGCTAACCACATTTTTCCTTTTATTAAGATTTACCCTCTCCTCAGCGAATTTTAAATTAAAACACTAATGCAAAGTAACTGCTTGAGAGACTAATTTAGATAGGAACACCGGGGGACTGGGAAGGGGGGAGAACAGAAAGGAGCCCAAAAGGCAGTTTTTAGTATTTAACATCACTGTTATATTGCAACGGTGTTCAAGGTACTGAGTTTTTACTTTCCCTCCCACCACCAGTGCTCCCATTTGAACAGTTATACAGTATGGTAGTAATCAAGTTTGAGAAAGAAAACAATCAAAACAGTTAATGCATTGTGATCTGGGAATCCTTATGCTCTACCAAATTTATCTTTTATCCTTCATGGTTGCCTGAACAGCTTCAGAAGTTCAAACCAAGGGCTGAGATGAAGTGACTGAAACCATATTCTTCTGAGATGTAAACTATTTGATTCCCTTTATTTAAGGATGGGTTTTAGCCTATGTTAGTTGGCTTATTTTATTTGCTGTTTTTTCTAGTTTGCCATGCAATATCCTAAAAAACTATAGCTTTATATTTAACACTTTTGCTTGTTGTCTTCCTTTCCTGAAGCAAAGTAAGCCTGCACTTGCCTCACACCACTAAGCTGTCTCTGCAGGGCTGAGATAATTGGATCTCTGCAACTGTCTTACGTAGCTTGGTAGCACAAGGCAAGAGAAACAGATGTAAAACTCAGCTGGGGTGGGAAAAATGAAGGCCTGGAAAAAAGCACTGAGCTCTGAAGAGCAGTGCAGAAGCTAAATCCCCATCAGCCTTCTGCTACCCTTAATGCAGCCAAGATGAGGATTCAGAGCAGACCCCTTGGCCAGAACACTGTGATCAACAGAAGGGTCCAGTACTCCATTTGTTAAAAACTGCAGCTTTAAAACTCAGCAGACTTTATTCTGAAGGATGTTTTGCACTGTGAGCCATAAGAAGTGATCTTACAAGAGATGACAGCGTGAATATGAGGGGTGGTTAAAGATGAAAGTTACTGATGGTGTTGAATGCAAGGGGATGTTACTGTACTGTGAGGTCTCCCATAACAAACAGCCTTCAGTGTGAAAACAGGAGGTGCCATATAAGCTGCACATCCATTTTGGCAACTAAGAATTTGGTGACTATGCTGATTTACCTAGGTTTAAAAGTGCTAAAACCTGAGATGTGACAGCTGGGCTTTAGCAGAACACAAATACAACTGCAGTCTCCTATAGGCTGTATGACTGGTGCAATGACTGAAATACTGGTTTTATCAACGCTGAAGTCTAACTGAAGGTTTTAATCTCTGCAAGCCCTGTTAAGGAAAAAAACCACATAATTGCTTTCTGAGGCAACTACTTAAGCCCTGGGGAACAGTCACAGAAATCAGAACTATCTTTTCCTTGAGTTTCGCTTTAGAAATACACATCTTTATCTCATTTTTTCCCTGAAAAATAGGACTTTTAAAAATAACTGCTGCACTTAGATGGCAAAGGTAGCAAAGTTGATTTTCAAATAGAATGGAAGGCTAAATAACAAAACACTCCTGTTCTCAGGGCAAATATTTAGGAATATTCACGATTTTATTTGTGCTTTAGCAAGTCTGTGAACTTACATAACACAAGTAAACAAATTTGAGGTGGAGTCTCCAAGTCTGCCAAAACACTACTAAGTAAACTCCTGTTCTTGCACAAGATGAAAGTTATTCAGAAAGACAATACCACAAGTGGAGGGAAAAAAACGAACAGAGAATTTTTGTTTTTGTACGAACAAGTTTTATCTCAAATTATATCCTGCTTGCATGTGTGTGTCACTGGATGGTGAAAAGTACCCTTTAAAATCAACTGGTCTCTTACTGGCAATTTTCTAGGCAGTAACTCCAGTGCTTTTCTGATGATAAATAATGATAAAAAATATGTAACACTAGAACCACCCTTAATGTTATTATACACACACATGCAATTTCCTTCTTTTGAACCTTTTCCTCATTATATATACTTACAACACTGTTTTTTGTATAAAGTTTACTGATGTATGCACATGACTGGCTGGTCATCTGAAAGCAACTTCAGCACACAAGGAAAAAAGAAAAAAAAAATCAAGTCCACAGATTGTATATAAAGATGTGATATATGTGATATTTAGATGGTACAACCACCAACATTTTCTTTCAACAATATGTGAGGGAGCAATAAATTAAGAGATGAAGCAATATTTTCAGATTTAAATGATTGAAAATTAGGAATGATACTCTCTCTTTCAAGGCTCCATTTAGACACTGAATTAATTGCTTACCTCCTTGAATTCCTCGGACTGTAGCAGTTTTGCCAGCATTATCAAGACCCACCATTATTAGTGTCACTTTCCTCCATAAGAAGAGAAAAAAAAAGAGAAAAATATTGGTTTTCCTCTAGCTACACATCACTTATTATACTTTTTAATACATGCATAGCAAATTTACTACCAAGTAGTAGAAAGAATAGGTATCAAAGTACTAATGAGCAGGCATTGCTACTATTGTGTATCTGGTGTTTAATATGTCAAATTATCTCATTAGAGAGATCAGAAGAACAAGGTATGAAATCCAAAGTCTAATATTATGGCCTAAGTTTCATGAGACATGTCTCATGGCCACATGAGACAATGATTTAGCTTTCAACTTGTATTTGCCTGCTGAAATTTAATTTCATGGTACTGTAAATTTTATTTAGTGTGGTCATGGTCCCTTTAACAATTCCTAGAATTTTATTCCATTCCCCTGTATTTTTACCATCTCTCTGCCTCGAAGTTGCTCCTATATTTGAAAAAAAAATTATTTCTGTCTCCATCAGTGCATCTGAACAGCACTCTACAGTGTACAACACTTGTGTAGACAACACCAGATGCTGTAAGTACGTGGTACTTATGCCTTTGTTTCAAGCAGGAGCAATCTAGACTGAAAATGTGCAAACCAGTGGTGTTGAAAATGCATAATATATTAGAAAACAGGTCATATATTTTTACTAGGATAGGATTTTAAAAGCATTAGGGAAAACATGTCTATGTGTATACCTCAGTTCTTCCTCCTATTCAGATACTCAGAGTTGTCAAAGGAATTTGCTCAATGTTATGTCCCTTTAAGTGAAGCAATACTAAAAACATTGTTATTTCCAGACTTAAAACTGCAATAGTACCAAACATGAAGTAAAATTTATACAAGTTCTTTCAGAAGAGCAAAAAACCTCTGAGAAAAGAACCTGAAAAAGAACAGTAGGATCATAATAATCATATTGTAACAGTAAACTAATATTAGAAGAGCCATGACCATTTATAAACTCACAAATGTCTCTAACACATTGGTGGTGTCAGAAACCTGCTCAATACAATATAGTTCTTGGAACAGCAGCATCTTCTGTAAAAACTATACTACATAGCACTGAAGAAAAAAGCAAATCCTCCTAAATGAGTGTGAAATATAAATAGCTGCGGTGTATCCTTTATTTCTCTTCCCCATAGTTTGAAATAAACCATGCACTATCTGTGCACCTCTGCTAATCAGAGGAAAAAGTATGCAGAATGTCAAAGTAACAGAAACAAACAAGAACAGTAAAATTCCGTAACTGAGAATGGATCACCAAGCTACCCACAAAATGCAGCATTAGGATACTTAGATAATAGTAAGAAAAGTAGTTTTGCATTGTGGATACAGATTACTCTTGACAACGAAGTGTTTTAACACCTTATACTTTAGAATCTCAACATGCAGAAACTAAAACAATAAGGCAAAAACCAAACAAACTTTACATAATAATCCTGCCTGACCAACCTAGTGGCCTTCTACGATGGAGTGACCACATGAGAGGACAAAGGAAGGGTTACAGAAGCCATTTATATGGACTTCTGTAAAGCCTTTGACAAAGACCTCCACAACATCCTTCTCTCTGTACTGGAGAGAAATGGATTCTATGGGTGACTACTATGTAGATAAGAAATTGGTTGGACAGACACATCCAGAGGGTAGTGGGCACAGCTCTGAGTCCCAATGGACATCAGTGACAAGTGGTTCCCCTCAGAGGTCCATACTGGGACCAGTGTTATTTATTACCTTCATTAATGACACAGACAAGGGGAACGAGTGCACCCTCAGCAAGTTTACAGATGACACCAAGCTCAGAGGTGGGGTTGACACACCTGAGGGACGGGATGCCATCCAGAGGTAACTGAACAAGCTTGAAAAGGGGGCCCATGGGAGTCTCATGAGGTTTAACAAGACCAAGTGCAAGGGGCTCCACCTGGGCCAGGGCAGTCCCTGGTATCAACACAGACTGGGCATGAACAGTTTGAGCACAGCCCTGAGGAAAAGGACTTGAGAGTGCTGGTGGATGAGAGGCTGGGCATGATCCAGCAATGTGCACTCACAGCACAGAAAGCCAAATGTGTCCTGGGCTGCACTCAAAGCAGCATGGCCAGCACGGTGAGGGTGGGGAGGGATTCTGTCCCTCTACTCCACTCTTGTGAGACCCCACCTGGAGAAATGTCTCCGAATAAAAAACAGGAAACAATGTTCTATAGTTAATGAATAAAACATAGGTTTGGGAAGGTCAGCACAGAATTGTAAAATACTTTCACATGTTTACCTGACAGGTTCCCGCCACCTTTTTAACCAGCTGCAGCAATTGGCCATTAGACTGAACATCCCTCTTCACAAGCCATCCAGAGCCACGAGCTACAGAAAAAATGTGGGCAGGCCGGAACAACCCAAGAAAACTGGAAGATAGACTACAGAGGCTCAGATCTTGTTTTGTCACTGTTAGCAAAAAAAAAAAGAAAACAACCTAGTTAGGCACCATATCCAACCAAGGCAAGCCTTTTCTCTGGCAGCAGCCTGTCTATTCAGTATGTAACGTTCAGTCAGCCCCATGTCAGTCTCATTATGCCTTTCCCCTTTCCATTCTCTCACACTTCATCTGCCCTCATTTTACATATCTGGGCAGCAAAAACTCAGTACTTATGCAAAATAATAATGCAAGACCACAGCATATAAGGAAACCTGCAAGTTAGAGGAGTAAAACACCTCAAGTTACAAAATTTTAGTGCTTGTCTCACTAACACATCCCACAGTTCTGCTGATTGACAGAAAATAAGGACCAATTTCAAGCATGAGTAAGGCTTACAAGAACATAACAGGATAGGGCATTGAAAGGAAACAAAGAACATCCCTACATGCTAAGTATATTCATTTAACTGTCAATTTCTTTTGCACAAAAAGATCTCACAACAAGGAAACTGGATTATCTAGTGAGTGTTTTGAAGAACTGGCAACCATATCTAACAACTGTCACTAAATTAAATAGAAGTACCAAGTACTTCTACCATTTCACAATTCCACTTTTTACTCTTCAAGCAGGAGAAACCAAGAATATTCCTCTTTTTGAGAATAACTGTGTGATCACATGCTTGTCTACTCTTTGTATATTCACTATGAAAGAGTAAAGCTTACATAAACCATGCAGTCAAGTGCACAAAGTGCAAAAGCTTTAAAACTCCCTTAGTTATTCAAGCTACAATAATCCTACTGCCAACAACAGTGATTGTCCAGGTAAAGGCCTTTCACCAGCAAGCTTTGGGCAATTTTATTTCATGAGTTCAAACCCACAAGCCCCCTGGTAGGATGATGGCTGTTATTTTTTTCACAGCAGCCTCGAAGATACTGTACTTTGCAATTTTGGCTAAAACTGCAGATAACAAAAATTTTGGCTATTACTGGACACTGCTTGCACAGCATCATGGCTGTCTGTCTTTTCCACTCTGCCCTGCCTTCCTCTCCTCCAGGCAGCAGGGATGTGCAAGAGGTTGGGAGGGCACACATCCAGAACAGCCCGACCCAACTGATGGGATATTCCATAGCATACAATCTCATGGTCAGAAGAGAAGATTAACTGAGAGTTGTTCGAATTACAATAGCAAGTATCCTAAAGCTTGTATCTCAAAATTCCTTTTATATTTTAAATTATAACTAACCTGAAACCAAGGCGATTTTAAATTAAGACAAAAACTGAATACTAAAAAGATTTTAATGACTTTCTAAATCTGCCATCTTCCAATATGGACCAACAAAAGTGAAAAAAATAATTGAGGAACTATCACTAACATACGTTGTCCCAAATAAACGGTGATGGTTTAGATAATTTATACAGGTAAGACCTGAGAACTCCTACTGATCTTATGGACCTGCTGTATTCAAGGATGCCTTTGTGTGGCTCTGCTGTCATTCAATGTCAGAAACAGGCCAGGTTTAATTCAAAGAAGAGACAATAGAAACTCTTTAAACATTTATATTCCATTACACAAGAGAACCTGAGAATAGCTTCTCTACAGGAGAGTTGAGTGTATGAAGAGTAGAGAAGTTCCTAAAAAGAAGAGCAAGGTCATTATAACTATTACAAGTATTAAAATTGGGCTCTGAAGAATACAAAGTACAAGAAGAATAAAAAATCATTTAAAAAAATGCAGTGGGGTATGGTGCCTCAACCCACAAGCAAGTCCAAACAAAGCTAACTTTGAGAATATAGCTACACAAATTTTCAGCTACTTCTACTGAAAAGCAATATGAAACAGCACAGTGAACAAAATGTGCCATTGTCATTTTGTCAAATGACAAAAATGTAACATTTTCAGTGCCTGAGCATCCCCACAGAACAATTCCCATCCCATATTACACAGACTGTCTGTCTTTGCAAACTGTCACAAAATTGGTCTTGAACATAATATAAGGCCCACAGTATTCAAACAAGATTCATGAGATCAAGAAAACTTAGTAAAGAGTGAAAAGCAGAGTAATCTTGTTTAAATATGAAGCCATAAAAGGGAGTGGGCAGAAATTGACAAATAAGATAAAAACTTTCAGAAACATACCACTATAAGAGGAAAGGGCATTCAACACTGCTGAAAAAATTATAGTGGGGAGGCAAATCACATTGTTTTACACTAGTTTGGAGAGTTTTGATTCCATGAAGCATATGACATGTATTTCATATGTTGCATTAACAACACTCAAAAGCTGTTCCAGATATTACATCTGTCCGCTGAAACCCCTTACGTTTGTTGAGGTCAAACAAAACCAACTTGCCTACAAGCCCAGAAACATGTAAAGCTTAGCAGTTAAGCCAGGACACCATTTAGATAGCAGGTCAGTACAAGTGTCAAGGACTAAGAACCTCAAAGATCCAATTTTTAAGTAAGAGAACAGAAAAGGTGTAGTACAGACCTAAGAAAAACTTGACAGATACATTAACTTCTAACACTCTAGATTAAGATCAAGAGCTGCTTAGCAGCCTGTATGTTATGTGATCCAAAGTACTGGTACCATCAGTCAATATCCAACGTCATCTGTTGAATGTATTTATCTACTTCCAAATCAATGTACGAAACATGCCCCTTTTACACGTTTTACTGTCACAGTCTTCTTTAAATGTTATGCCTTCAGTAGAGGCTTTTAGAGCACAGGATTTCAGTCATATCAAGCTTTCACATTCTTTAAAACATAGCTAAACAAATCATTTAGAGCTGATCCTCCTCGTACAGCTTAATTATTTAACTTTCTACCGTAATGCTCCTTGTCTGACCTGTTTGAATTTTAATTATAAGGCCACAGCATTTTACTGTCTTCTATTTTGAACAGCAAACCTAGTAATTGTGCAGCGAAGTAGCATATTCAGCAAAAATTTGTGAACACCATCGTCTTTGCCAAAATTGCAGTGAACAG
Organism: Atrichornis clamosus; assembly: GCA_013400975.1. NCBI lineage: Eukaryota > Metazoa > Chordata > Aves > Passeriformes > Menuridae > Atrichornis > Atrichornis clamosus. Next base: position 48,434 of record WBMZ01016177.1, read on the forward strand.
CTGCATGAGGTGCGACCCACAACCGTGACGTCCTGAGACTGAGGCACACAAGTGTTTATGCGAACCGGCTTTAGAACCACCAGATCTGTAAAGAGATGCTACTATATTCCAGCAGCTCACGGGAGCATCTGCACTTTCCGGCCACGCTCCTAACTTTCCTGTTTCCAAAAAAAAAGCAACTCTAAAATCCAGACTTCGTTTCAGGCATGTTTCCTTCCCTTCTCTCTTCCACCGTGAAAGTACTTTTTTTATTTTATGAGCCCAACATTTTATAGGAAAACTACACTGACGCTGCAGGACGCACCCTCAGACTGCCGAGCCCCCGCCGCCGCCCCCTCCGCCCCGCTCACCGCTGGCTCCGGCGAGGCTCCGTGCGCGCTTAACGGCTCCGCGCGGCCCCCGGCCCGCGCCCC